>JAWQUT010000126.1:1350972-1368933 GCA_033807755.1 Ellobium chinense
GGGAGGGAGGCAACGGGCATTAGTTTTGAAGCCCTATGAGCTGGCCCGAGTTTGTACATGTAGTGTGACCAAGGGCGTAGTGTCCATGTAATCATTGAATCTGAGATTACTGATATACTGTTGTATTTATTCAATAAAATTTAACTAATCCGAAGTGTTTTGTAAAATTTTCAAACATCACGCTGATACTATTTCATTTATAGGCCATATGGGGAGGCACTACCCTTTTCCAGAGGTGTTAATGTACATAACGTGGTGTGCAACATGTCACCAAAAGTGCAGTGGATTCTTATGCAAACTTGCACACCAAAGTACCGAATGGTGCATTTCTCTTGCTGATGATCATAGGATGACTATTATTTGCGATGGCATCAGTTGTTTGATACCAGATTTCACTCATGTCACTATGATACGCTTATGCATGATCCTATGGAGGCTTTTCCCAATTTTCTGTCTAGATATAAAGTTATTCCATTTAATATCAAAAGCTGTTGCTAGTTTCAGATAATTCCGTGTCAAAAATAGATGATCCTGAAAAGCCTCATAGGATCATGCATGAAGGTATCTAGGAGACGTGGGTGAAAGCTGGTGTCAAACAACTGGTGCCATTGCTAATGACACTTGTTCTAAGAACATTACTATTGAGGGAGAAGAATGCACCATTCTTTGGTGCGTAATTTTGCTTAGAAATCCAGTGCACTCCATGTCATGAACATTAATGTCTCTTGGAAAGGGTAGTGCCTCCCCTTAACAAGCATTGGCAATACGACTTTGTCACGATTAGCTAGTTTTAGTTGCCAATAATCTGATATACCATCTCACAGATTCAGCGCTCCCATAGCAACAGTCTAATACATCTAAGGCAGGGTCACGAGAGAAATAATTTTTAAAAAGGTGCCAAGTAATCTGAGGAAGAATTAGATTATCCACTGCGCTGACTGTTATTTTCTTTTTGCGCGAGGGCGGCAAGATCCCTACCTGGGAATGACTGCGCAGATTTTGCTAAGGGTTGCCAGATTTCCACCACACCACTTTCTTTTCTTCTTCCATTTTCTCTCTGCATTTGTCTTCTTGAGTACTTCACCCTTTATCCTACTTTGTGTGAGCATCTTTTTGCGTCTGCTCACTCCTTACTTCTGTTACTAAGTGCTCTGTTTCCACCTTGTACTACACCTATGTTATATATCTGTCCAGCTTCCTCCACCATCCACTTATGATCTATCTGATATCCATCTGTTATCCTACCATGTATCCATTATCTATTTATCCATCATCCATCCTACATTTATTTTATCTGTTACCTGTCCATCACAGGGGCGAAGGCTGACTTTCTCAACAGGGTAATCATAGTTGAACATGATTGTCACGTATAGTCACATATGCGGTATTAGTCGAAAGTGCTATAATACCCCTTCGTAGAGTCACATCTGATGTTCACAGTATGATACTGTAACACAGAGTATGGACTTAAAAAATCCATAGGCATCATCACAATTCCAGAAAAGCTACAACAAAAGTTTGAGTAGTTAGAAACAGGTTGGCTGAAAAGGCACCAAAAAGTATAGATTAGTTACAGGGCCGGGATCGCACAAAAATACAATGTATATTATCACTCACCAAGGTGTAATGGCTCCAAAATTGTAGAATTTAAGTCTATTTAGGCTAGACCTAGCAGGCCTAGGCTAATAAACAAAACATTGGGAACACGACCTTGCAGGAAAAACCCATCCAGACCGTAGCGGAGTGACAATCTGTCAAGCTCTAAAAAGAATGACCTTTGGTTGCTTGGGTAGTAGACTGACTAACATCTTTGGACAAACCGCTCTATGCTCAGCGACTCTCTCCCCCTCCTCCGTTTCCACCTCTAGCTAAATATCCAGACCTAAAACAGGAAGATACTAATCTTATTGAAAACGTAATTTTCAGGCCCAGTCTACACCACGAAGCCGAGCCCACCTTTTTGCAAATGGGTAGGCCTATGTGAGTATTGCCATCGTCAAGCCTTGCCGGTTTTGAGAACAGAGGGGCCAAATGAATTACTTTTCCAAGACGTTTTGTCATTCATGTTATTTCCCAAGAATAATTTATGTTTATTTAATAAGTTTGTTTGTATGTTTCATAAAGTCAGAAACCTCCTTCACAAAAAAAGTAAATCACCCCAAGGTGCTTTCCCCAACCAAAGATTTTGGGAATCAGCTACATTGCACTATAAAATGGGCGACGTGGCAACACCAGCACTGGGCTTGTGAATGGAGATATGTGTATGGTGAGACTGTTCATGTGGCTTTCTGTAAGTGTGGATTCATTTCTAAACTGAGCGAAAAATAAAAGTGGTCATAAACTTGTGACTGAAGGCATGTCACTTGTCAGCAGCAGTGTTAATTATTGTCGAATAAAGAGGCCCTTGATAATAATGAATTTCATGCATTCACTAAATGCAATAGAATAGTGTCTCGTCTTACCAATATGTTATTTTTGTTCCACATCACATTAAACCGCAATAGGTGAAAGTACCACAAATCAAGCGGAGACCTTGATTAGCAGCTCTTCTTTACTAGCCGGTAGAATTTTCTTGCTTTCATTGAGTTTTTTTTGTGAGGCCACTCCACATTTGGCTGTAGGGGTGTCCAGGTTCTTCTTTATCCCTATTAATCAGTGAATAGAGCAGAGAAAATTTGAGGGGTATCAGGTTCTGAACGTAGGTCAAAGTAAGAATAGGCCTGACAAAGAGCAAATAAATAGGATTCGGCGGTGTCCTTGTTTAACTTGCCACGAAGACCAAGATCGACCAACGGCATTTTCGGCTGGTAATCAGTGATTATTTGATTATATGGACCCTTCGCCCCTGGGCCATCATCCATCCATCAGTCATCTGATTCTGTTATCTATCCATCATTCATCTGTCATCCATTTTTCATTCATCATCTGTCTATAATTCCTCCATTAGGTATATTTGTCATCTCTCATTAAGCGATAACAATTACAAAAAAAAATTGGACTTACTATCTATTAAACTGATTCATCAATGGCATCATATTTGTAGTAGCCCTTGATTGTAATATGTTTTGGACCAGCAATAATTCAGAGTTGTGCAGGTCAACGCACTTATGAATGAACACTGTTTGCCGAACGGCAGTCAAGTTAATTCATTTCCTCAAATGTAAAGAACGGTAACTCTCAGACCACATTCTGGGTGAAAAGATCTTATGGCTGTTCTCTGCTTTTTGGCTTTATAAATTTGAGATAATTGTAGAGACGCATGATTGCACATGAATATTCGTTGGGATATCATAAACAATTTTCCTAGCACTTTCAAAGGGGTGGTAATTTAACTGTAATATTGGGAACATCTTGATAAACAAGTTTAAGAACAAAATACCCTGTGTGCAGGTTACCGTCAGACCCTTAAATTTAGATGTTTCCTCATATCATTTTTTAATCAACAGGCGCCGATCTCAAAGAGAGACTTCAGATGACTAATCAAGAGGTGGGTGCATTTGTGGCCAAACTGAGATACTCTGTCTCCGAACTACATAATCTTCCCATGCCTGTCATTGCTGCTATAGATGGTGCAGCTCTGGGTGGAGGTCTTGAGATGGCATTGGCTTGTGATATGAGAGTGGCAGGTGCGATGAATCCCTTGTTAACTTATACCACATAATGATAAGAAGAGATAGATCATTATCTATTTTATTCTTTTTCCCTTTTTGTTTTTAATATGGTTATATTTGTATTGTTCTTGTGATATATCTTAATGCTCATTCAGAAAGGACAATTCAAGGGAAACTGAATTATGATTATAAATAGAGTTGGTCTTTTAACAGAGTTGTTTGTGAAGTCTTCCTCATGGTTGATGAAAGTTGGCATAGGTTTCATTATGTGAAATGTAATGAAAAAAAGTTCCTCCTTTGTCTCTACTCTCATACAAACACAGTTTCACTGTTGCTCATAGGGACTTCATCATTCATATACACACAGCAAAGGATGTGGGTTGATTGGGAACATCCTAGACTAACCTATTTTGTTGATTTGCTATGTGCTTGTCTTCTCTTTAAGTATGTTCCTTTTCTTCAAATCTTTGAACTATTTCATTCAGTTTGAGCTGAAATCCTCTTTTGCAAGATTCCATAGTTGTGCACTTAATTAGCCACACCTCAAAATGTGGCCTCTTATTTCAGAGAACCGTTGTTCTGTTTATAATTACATCACAGATTTCAAATTTATCATGATTATACCCCATATGGTGTCGATTCTCTCCTTGGGAAGGATGCTTCACTTCCGTTTCCTCACTCGACGCAGGTGTACCTGAATACCTGGCTTAGAGCTAGAGGCGACCAGCAGTGACTTTGTTATTTATTAATTCATCTGTAATATTATGTGGTTACAGATATCTGTATTGCTTTATGAATTTGTATTATTAATGAGATATAGACTATTACATTGTATGACATTGAAAATCAGTTTCCCTACTGGGTAAATCAAAGTTGTTTCTTCAAATGTCATATTATGATGTTTGCTGTTGCAAAGTTTGAAAAAATAAGCTTTTATTTATTGCTGAAGGTATTGTAAAATCTTAGGTATTGAGATCTTAGACAACCTTGCGGTGAGTGGCAGTAAAGGAAGTGGAAAATCCAGTTTGCAGATTTAGAAAGAATAGAGTGGTTCTCAGCTCAGTGTCAGAATGTGCAGAAAGCAAGCATTCTTCAAGATGAGTTTTGGGACCGCATATGGCTTTGCTGAGATATGTTGAGAGCCAGTTCATGCTGCGTGCCCATGTCTTGACTAGACTCAAAAGTAAACACTGCAGAAGTTGGTGGGTTGTTTTTTTTCTCATGAGGGTCTGGTAAAGAGTCTGAAACAGATTTTCAGAAGGACCTAATGTTCACAAACCTGGCATTATAGTTTTCACAAAAAGCTTGAAATTACGAAAAGATTGGAACTTTCTGACAAAAAAGAGTATCTCTATAGTGGCACATCACAGGGATATCCCAAAGCTTGTAAATTCTGTGGGAATAGAAGAATCTGTTTAAACTGAAAATAAGTAATTGGCTGTGTGCAGACTTCAGTTAGTAGGTGTCTGCTGTACTCAAGAAAGTTATATTGGTGGTTGCCTGTAGTGCAGCACCCTCGTTGCCCCAGTTCTAAAGCCAGGTACTCGTATACAACTGAGTGGAGTGGGGAAAGGGAAATGAAGTGTCTGAGTGAAATGACTTCCAGACTTTAAAAATCTAATGGATAACAATGTTATTAACATTATTTTTCAGAGTTACTGTTTCTGGTTTAGTGGCTTCCACTGTATTTAATTTACAAACACCCATATAGCAATACATGTATTAATGTCTGTTAAATACTGCTATTTAAGGCGAGACATGGCTTTTTAGAGCCTATGGAATGTTTGATTTCCGACACCAAAATGAAAACTTTTTTTTTGAATTAAAAATTCTGAATATCTTGAATACCTTACAGACAGGCTTTGTATCTTTCTGTTGTTATGATCACGACATTACAGGTTTCAGTTTTAAATGTGAATTTCTTGAAATAGACAAAAATCGCTACAACTTTGTCAGTTTTCAGCCAGTTCCCTTAATATTTGGTACAGCACAAGTCAGGAAGAGGTGTATGTAAAATAATATAGAGAGAAAGTTTGCAAGTCTGTTCTAATTTTTAAGATTTTTTTTTAACTTAAGAGTAAAAAATAGGCAAAATCATTTGTTCATCTATTGGTAAGTGGCATCTGTGATACCTGGTTTCTTTCACCTTTCCTTAAATTTTCAAAACTGCTGTATTACTTTATAGACTTTAAAATGCTAGAGTCATATATCAGCCTCTGTTTGTTTTTTTTTTCAACTTCTGTTATATAAAGAATTTGTTAAAACTTCACTTTTCAGATGTAGTGTTCTTAAATGTTTTTGATAATGACAAAGTTGATTACTTAGAAAAACTGATTTTGACACTGAATGAATGACACTTGATGAATTTTTTAAAGATAAATCTGCAACTCTGCTGTACACGATTACACTTTCAGTTTCATGCTTATAAGTTATATCCGGCCTTAACAGCAAGAATCTGTAAATGTCATTTTTGAACTCTCTTCATCAGCTAGCAGTGCTAAAATAGGCTTGGTGGAAACAAGCCTTGCCATTATTCCTGGTGCTGGAGGTACACAACGTCTGCCCCGTGTGGTCGGACCTTCCTTGGCCAAAGAGCTTATATTTACCAGTCGTGTGATGGATGGATGGCAAGCTAAGGAGAACAGAGTCGTCAACCACTGCATTGAGCAGAATGAAAATGGAGATGCTGCTTATCTCAGGGCATTGGAATTGGCTGATGAAATTCTTCCTCAGGTAATTAAGTGTGTATGTTGGGGAAGGGAGAGTGATCATCGTGCCATAGATTTGGACATCCTTGTCAAATCTGACTGGAATGTAATGTCCTCATTATTAACATATCATGGCTAGCAGGTGGCATATGTGGTTGAACCTTAATATCAAGTACTCATTTAGCCCGTAGCAGCCCGGTCGGGGCCATGCGGCCCTGGAGCCTTGTTTAATCATGCATAAATTAATTATCTTTTGATTAATGGCGATGACTTTGTTTCTATGCCATATTTACACAACATTTCCAAAAAAACAGACCATTTGAGCCCGATTTGTAGGTATAGGGAATTTATATTGAAGGTATGTATCGTGCATGTTCACATAAACACTGGGAAAGCCTGGTCGAGGCAACTTTTGTATAGATTTACTGCTGGTTGCTTGTTATTGTTGCATGTTCAGCTATCACATGACTAAAGGCCTGTGCAGTGTGTTCGGTGTCTGTGGTCATAACAAGTACTGAATTCAATACCAAATTCAGTACTTTTTTATTGCTTTATTATATGAAGTAAGGTCGGACTGAAGTGAGTTTGTAATACCGGTATCGATGGTGGCCCATAGGCCTAATAATCAACCATACTTTTCTTTTTCCCGCTCATTCTATTACACCAAGCCGTAGGCCTGTACAGTCCAGTCGATGACAGCAGAGCTGTGGCTTTTATAACACGCACGATTAGATTTTATGTAAAATCTCAATCTTTGCTTCTTCTTCTTTGAAAATGGAGGATCGTAATCTATGGCAGCTAGTTGATGAACAAAGACCTTCTAGTTATGAAAGTGAAAGTACTGCAAGTAGTTCAAGTGCTAGTGACAATGAGTCAAATTCAGAGCCTGATGTTGAGCCTTATCAACTGCAAATGGATGATAACAGCGATGATCCAGATTTTGATCAACTGTCAAAACAATGCTCAATCTTCATCTCAAACAGATAATCAAATGGAATTAGGCTTAATGACAGTGGGGGAGGGGAGATACACAGTGCCTTGCCTAAGTTGTGACTGTGTGTTATTGAAAGGGTGGATGTGTAGAGATTAGGTCAGGATTCAGATGGATGGAGAGTGACATGTTGTGCGTAACGGTGCACAGGACGCATGTACATGTACATATTGTGACTGAAGTGATGAATGTATTCATGTACCAGAATCAGAAAGATTGAGAGAGTAAATTATGACAGGATATGTGTGTGTGATAGAGCAAGAGTTAGGGTACATTAACTGACAGACAAAGACAGAAATGGGAGGGAGAGACTGGGGTGAACTTAGCATGACTGTACAGATTGTATTCTCCAGATTCATCTGACAATATGAAGCTTCTGTCAGAAATGAAATTACCTATAAAAGCAAAAATGGTCAAACCTGGTTATGTACATCACTTGATCAAGGTGGTCGGGCAAACAATTGGAATGTTTTCGAGGAACCAGAGGCAAGCCTCTAAACACCGGACAATTACAAAATCCAGTGAATGTAGCATCTCTTTTTGTGATGAATTACTTGAAAGTATTTTAAAATGGACAAATAATGAACTGTCTGACAAGGGCAAAGCTGCCATCACAATGGATCAGTTGAAAGCCTACATGGGAATTTTGATTGTTGCTGAGTCACTCAGTACGAACAAAATTGATATTGCTACTCTTTGGAGTGAGAGTTATGGCCATCCCTTTGCCAAATCTGCCATGAGAAGAGAAACATTCAAATTAATACATACCCACATTAGGTTTGACAACAAGGACACACGTCAGCTGGCGTTAGCTCCCATTTTTGATGTTAACAATTACATCACAGCACCTTGGAGGCGCTTCTACACACCTCGACCATTTCTAACAATAGACGAGCAGCCGATAGGTTTTTGAGGGCGATGTGCTTTTAGACAATACATGCAGTCAAAACCTGATCACTATGGTTTGAAATGGTTCATGTGTGTCGACTCCCAAACTCTATATCATCTGACCGTAATACCTTACTTGGGAAGGGAAACATCTGAGACTGCTGGCCGTCATGAAATGGGCCATCACATCGTGACATCTCTTGCTGAAAGATATTTGGATAGTGGCCGTAGTGTTACCTGTGACAGGTTCTTTACATCCTACCCAGTTGCCCAGACCCTCTTGGCAAGAAAAACCAGTTGGGACTATGACATCAAATAAGCGCTGTATTCCTATGGAACTGCTGGAAAAGAGAGGAAGGGAACCCGAATTATCCCTTTTTGCTTTTCAGGACAAAAATACCCTTGTATCTTATGTGCCCAAATCGAGGAAGAGTGTTGTGCTGCCCCCTACTAAGCATACCACCCAAGATGTTGTGGCGGAATTTAAAAACAAACCAGAAATAATCCTCTTTTATAATCAAACCAAAGGGGGTGATGACACTGTTGACTGGATGACCAAAAAATATTCATGTAGAAGGAGATCGAGGAGATGGCCATTGGCGTATTTTCTCAACCTCTTGGACATTTCTTTTCTTACTGCATATGTTCTATTGAGCCTCCAATACCCTGATGACAGAAATTATTCGAAAAATGGCCAGAGAAAGAACTTTCTGCGCGCCATCGGTGAAGCGCTCATTCAGCCAGAGGTGGCAAGAAGAGCTGCATCTAGTAATCCAGGCATCAAAAGATCAGTCCAGGCTGCTGGAATCACCCCTGCAGGCTCAGGCCAAGCCCACCCTGTTACCGTGAAAAGGCGCTGCTTCAAGTGTCGGCAAAACA
Source organism: Ellobium chinense (assembly GCA_033807755.1). NCBI lineage: Eukaryota > Metazoa > Mollusca > Gastropoda > Ellobiida > Ellobiidae > Ellobium > Ellobium chinense. The sequence continues at coordinate 1,360,050 of JAWQUT010000126.1, forward strand.
AGGATGGCAGATTCAAGACTGTTTGTCGAATTTGTCAGCACAACATATGCCCTGCTCATACCACAACATTGTGTGACAACTGTTACACTGCTAATCGTGACAGTAACTAGATCATTTGACCCATCAGTCAGTTCAATAAATCGTTCTCAATGTTCACTTGTTTTTCTGAAGAGAATGTTTTTTCATCATAGAAGTTTACTGTATTGTGAAGATTTCATGTTAAGAGTGTGAGTGCAAGCTGTCAGTCATTATCTCTCTCTCTCTCATAATCAAGTGCATGTGGGTTTTTTTATTCCTATTTAAAAGTTATCGGGACCACATGCCCCAGTTGGGCTTTCGTGTAACTTCCAAGGTCTGGGCTGCTACGGGTTAGTAAGTATACTTTGTTATTAAGTATGCGTTTCATATGCACAGGTTCATTAATATTCTGCCATTTTATTATTCAAGTGGACCTTGGTATTGAGAACATGTGTACCTTCATAATGCGTCAGAGGGCATCAAGTTTCTGCACAGATGTCAGTAATTATAAAACAACACAAATAGGAGTCATTATGAAGATTTGTAATCACAGCTGCATGGGCAAGAAATGATACACATGAGTTTGTTTTTCAGTGCATAGAACACTACAATTAACATGCTGAATAAAAAAACGTATAACTTTAAAAGCTCGAAAAATATATTGAACCAGATTGCTTCAGATAACGATAAAGATAACTAAAGATTCATTTGACACACATACAGCATAACGCAGAGAATAATTGGCCAAGCTTATGAGAAACATCTCATTTACCTTACTTAAGCTTGTCCTTCTTGTCTGAATTAAAGAAGCTGTTACTGGATGAGCATAATATAAGATTCTTCTTTGTTGGCTGTATATAGTTGAACCTGAGCCTGTGATCACCTGTCTGTAGTGCCCACCTGCCGTAACGGATCCCCTGAGTAAAATCACAATGAAAATGCATTATATGTAGCAACCACCTGCCATTACGACCCCGGATGGATACAGAATTTTCGGTCCCAGTCCAATGACCGGATCCCCTATAATAGGTACTTTAATGCAGAATTTCATACTAGCATCAGTCACTGTACTTGGTTTGTTTAGGTATGTAAACATTGACATCTCTGTATGATGCAACAGTGCAAGGTGCCAGGCTGACCAACCGTGACAACAGGAAGATGGTCTCCTTTGAATGTGAACATACCAACAAACAGGGAGATTGGGGCACAAGCAAAGCTGACTTATAAACAGGTGTTTCAGCTCTGATGATTAGACAGGATGGATAAGATAGTCTTGCTTACTTTTACAACCATTCTTACTATTTATCTCAGGCATGGGTGTAGAGCCCGGGGTGGCTTTAATTGCTAGACATGTACATGTACACTAATTTTTGTCAGCATTAAAATGTTGTTATAAACTGATAATCTTGAATGACGATTTAAAAAAACATCAGTGATTGATAGTTACCAACTAGAAACAAGGATTGTTCTTCCACAAATTCAGATTTGCGAAAGTTATGAAGGTAGTTTTGAGCACTTCTGGCCAAGTCATATCAGGTAATCAGAACACTTTTCAAGGCACAAAGAATGGAGGTGATGATGGTTTACACACTAGGAATATTGCTATAGTATTGTGCAGACTGAGACATAAATTTCATCTTATTATATTGTTGTAACCAGTGTAAATGGTTGAACCAACATCCATATAACAATATTTTCATTTGTCAGTGGTGTCCATTGTCACTGCTGGTCCCTTGTATGGTTCTGTTAGACAGCTCAGAAGATGCAAGAATGATGAACTTACCTCTCATCATCAAATTTTGTCAGAATCCATCATGCTTTTCTTGTTGGTCATCTTGGGAAAAATTAAGACAACCACTGTTATGAGAGCTATTATTATTATGCAACAACTCATAGACTAGACATTACTAAATTCCAGCTGATTGGGAAAATTCACAAAAAAGTCATCCATGTAACAAATTCATGTCATGTGTGTACCACTATTCATTCATATTTAATTAAATATAACGTGTATAGATTTGTGTATGGACCTTTATTGTAGACCAGATCCAAGATAGGAAGAAACAGCTTCAAGCATTTCTCAATTCAAATGAATTCCAAAAATAGTGACGTACACAAATATTTGGATATTTATGAGGCATATGCTTAACACTACAAGCATGTTGTCATGCAACCAAAAATGATGATTAAGAAATAGCATCTCTTCCTGAAAACTGCAACATTGCTGACCTGGTAAAGACGCCACACTTGCATATTCAGACATGGAATCAGAACCACCAAAAGCAGACCACAGTGGTGAGATGTGAAACAGAATGTAGCCATACCTAGGTCGTGATCCTAGATGATTCTAGACCCTTTATTGCCATCGATAGTAACTGGAGGATTCCAACCTCAGTCTTCCTTGTTCTGCTTTGCAGCTTTTTCTGAGTGAAATGGTGCTCTCACTCACCACAGTAACATAACAATTTTTCAATGTAACACTATTAAGTGACATTCTACATTTTAGCTAGCCCAAAGCCAGCTCAGTGCTTTTTTTGGGAGAGTCTACCAAGTCCTTCAGAGTTTATGAGTGTCTCAGCTCATTTTCCCTAGCGCTTTCAGTACGTCATATGCAAATTCCACTTCTACAACTATGACTGTGAGTGTTATTGCTGCTTGCCATATATCATGGGCAAGATTGCTGAACTTTGCACCTCGTGTAACCATGATGCAAAAGGCACAGCCAGCTCGAACTGTATCATCTGCCTCAGGGCTCGGGAGCAGAGGACTATAATATGGCGCATCCTGGAATCCCTGGTGCTGCCTTGTATGCTTGGCGACCTTGTTATCTAGCAGTGATTTGCACTGTCTAGGGCATTAGTGATGAGAATGTTTGCAATCATGATTGAGCCACCACCTTGGAGGAAATAATTGGGGCTGGTGTGGCTTTTCAGACATGTGTTTGTCTCTTGCCTGACTGTATCAACTGCAATCGCCAGGACCTGCAGTACTTTATTGTCATGTATAGCATTACTGCCCTGCATGTTGACATCATGTGCTCAATAGTTTATACTCCATGGCGTGCTGGGAAAAATTCGCAGACAGACCAGATTATGCATTAATTTATTAATGCACTCAAACAGTTTTTAACAAAAATTCTTAATAAAATACAAAGAAAGACGATCACTTCGAGTGATAATCAACAATATTACCAGTGAGTGATCTTAGCATTTGCACAGATTATTCTTCCACAGATTCAGGTTTGCTAAAATTAGGAAGTACATGTAATAATTTTGAGCACTTCTGGCCAGGTCATCTCAGGTACTTTGATGAAAATGATGAAATATTTAGATAAAAATAAAATACAAATAGCGGTATTGCGAAACAGTTTGCAAGATACAACATTTCCTTCTCAGTATGTTTTTTTTTTGTTATCAATTATCATTAATCTGAAAATTATTAATTACAAAGCATGTCAGACCATTTTTTCTCCAGTCCAAATTATAGTCTCTCTATGTCACGTGCAATAAATCAGTCCTAAGCCTAACTTTCTCTTTTCAACGCCAAAGGTTTTCGGATGAAATCACAGTCTCTCTCTCTCTCTCTCTCTCTCTCTCTCTCTCTCTCTCTCTCTCTCTCTCCCTCCCTCTCCCTCCCTCCCTCCACCCACAAAATAAACCAATCCCAATCTTAAATGTTATGCTCAATTCAAGGCCACAGGTTTATTATTCCTTAGTAAATAATTGCAGCACTATTCATTGTGATGCACTATCCTTGTTTCCACTCCAAGGATTGGCCTGAGGTGGGTCAAAGCCTCTTTCCTTGCCATTGTTCCTCATTTCCCCATCACAGTTTATCCAAAATATAACCAGTATAATATCATTTTAACGGTCTTGTGAAATTTCATAAGCTTGTTTGCTTGTTTGAGTGCATATAATATGTAGGCCTACTTGCTGAGACCTCCCAGCCCAGTGCAGCCTGAGAGAAAATAAAAGGAAGGGTGGGGAACGGGGGAGGCAACCAAAGTCAAAGTAAACAAACAGTTTTGGGGATTTATATTTTTAAAGCTGTATTAGAGTTAAAAAAAAGAAATTATAAAACCATCAAAATGTTTCCTCTTCCAATGGACAAAGAGAAGGTGTAATAACTTTCTTTGATCATCTTGCCTAAAAAGCATGCTTTCGAAAACTAGACTTGTCAAGTGATGTTCCTGGATCTAGCCATAACTTAGCCTTGAAGCTACCAAGTTCGTCGTCGCTGGTTTTCAGTGTACTGAGAGAAAATAGTATCGTTTTTTAAGTGAAATTCGTATGCAAAGGCCCCGTGTAATCTTGGAGTCCAGTCCCAGCTGATCAAAATCCTCGTTTCAAAACTTGCGAACATTCTTATTTTCATCTTCATTATCTCTGAATATTGTTACTGTGTGTTGTGTCTCAGAACTGGTGGTGGTATGAATAACTAGATTTCATCAGTCTGAATATTTTTATGTTTCTGTTCTTTCAGCGATAACATCGAACAGGTTTAAAGCCTAAAATAGCGGTCTGAAACCGAGTTCTCTGCATGCTTGATAGATGACGATTCAAGCGCTAGGCTAGACTCTACATTTAGCTCAGTCAGAAACTGCTTTCATTTTTAATACGTTGAAGATTACAATTATACTTTGTCATACCACTAATTCTTCAGATTTTAAAGATCCTGAAATATTGTTGGAATTTCATAAAGGATTTCAGGTAGACGTAGCTCAGAAAAAATTATGATACCACTTTAAATAAACTGCGACTAACTTGTTACCGTTGCAGATTTCAAGCATCAGAAACTTTGTAAATTATGATTTACCTTCTTTTTTCTCTTTGATCAAGCATTTTAATAATTTACAAAACCTCTGGTAGAACTGTGAATTAACTCTGTATAGATGTGTTTGAATGTTGTCACTTTCAAGTTTCAGAGGTTTCATAAACTGGAGTCGGTCATTATTTTTAAAAGAATCTCTCAAGAATTACAAAGCATTTCAACACTCTTGGAAAAATCTTGTTAAATCTGTGGTAAAACATTTTATCAGGGTGTCAGAATGTTACCATTTCCAAGTTTCAGATATTTCGTAAACTACGGAATGTTATGCTTTTTTTAAAAATCATTTTAACAGTTTACAAAAGCTCTAAAGTCTGTGATAAAACACTGTATCGGGGTTTTTTTTTGACTTCTTGTTTTCTTTCAGCCAGCCATTCTTTTTTTTCCCAGTATATCTGTTTAGTGAAGAAAAAATTACAAGCTGACATCAGTAGCATTGAGAACGCGGTGAAGAAGTCACAGAATGCAGTAAAAAAATTCACAAAGAACGGGTTATTATGTTTTCTTTGTGGCGTTTGAATGTTTGGCGAGGGACTGAATCACAGTCAATTTTTTCGAACGGCTAATGTGGCATCGCTCTTTGGCAGGAGCCAAATTGTAATAGCTTCTTTGAGCCATTTAATAAAAATTTCTTCTCTAACCACAGGAACATTCCGAGATGGCCAAGACTAGTCTGCAGGTCTGGTGCCACCACTGTGCTCAAATTATATACTGTTTACGGTGGGGGTTCTTTGGTTAGATTTTTCACAAGTTTAAATTACATGAAAAGGGGTTAAAAATTTGGTTTTCTTTTGCAGATCACAGGTCCGCTAAATGAAATCCGCTGAAGCCATTGGGAAACACAGCCTGCAACAATTATTTTTTTACAAATTCAAAACTGAATTTCACCACTTTTGCGGTGTGGTTGCATGTTATATGATTATTTCTACACAATACTATACTCTGCTACTAACGACTCGGATAGTCCAGTTTTTTTGACCAATTAGGCTCCTGCAACCTTATGGTGGGTATTCCTTTGATTACAATTGGAAGCAGTTAATGTTGATCTAAAGTTGTGAAATACCGTTTTGTAAACTTAGACAAAACATTTTGGAGTATTTTGAAATAGACTTTTAGCGATCAGTTATGTTCTAAATCGCTGAACTAAAATTTCATCAACACGCCAGCCTAAAAAAAGTTCCGGCCTAATGCGTGTTCCAAAAATTAAAATTCGTTTTAAAAAGATATGCATGTTTACTTTATGGAGAACACTACCAAATACGAAAACAAATATGTGGTCATTGTTTCCAGATGATTTCAACAGACCTTTTACATGGGAAAGTATTTATTTCTCACTTAACTGTAATTAGGGTAAACACAGGAAACGTCCGCGTTTTTTCGCTTCTTCAAGACCCATTTTTAGGTGGTTCCAGTGGTCATACCATGACGGCCCACCTCGTTTTAGAATCAGTAAAAGATGTAGATTTTACCACGTGAAGGTCAATTTGGTATCACAAAGTGCACAATTTGCACGCAAACATGTCATAAGCAGCCGGACTAGCAGGACAGTTTGAAATATCAAATAACTTGATTACGCATCCAGCTTTAATAACCTTGTATGAATTGAGAGTGTGTCTAATTGATATAATACTATTTATTTGTCCATGAGCTTACATATGCATGCACATCTGTGCTTATCTTACACTTTCAGATATCTGCCTGGTCAGAAAGGTAGTAGACATTGGTTCATATGTTTTTTTGTATGTAGCAAGTATTGCATGCCATGGTTTTGGCAAATTTCACAGAAGAGACAACAAAAAAAAAAAAAATATGAACTCGGTTCTGAAGGAAGTTATCGTAAAGTTCTTTTGGCCCCTGGCTAGATACATTATAGAAATGCCTTTTCTTATTATGATTATTATCAGTATTCGTTGGAGTTGTTATTTGAAAACATTTTACTTGTGTTCAATACCATGTATTAATTCATTGCATATTTCTCTTTAAGGGCCCCATTGCACTGAGGATGGCGAAAGCTGCTGTAAACAGAGGCATTGAGGTCAGTATCACGACTGCAAATTGAAGAGCGTTTTTCCGAAACTCAGTAAATGCACTTTTGTTGAAACATGAGTTGCTGGTGTATTCAAACAAGCATTTCTGTGTTAATTAATTCAAAACCTAAATGAGCTCAAAATCTGCACTCCTTCAAATTTTATGCTTAATAGTGGTAAACGGTAAGGAAGTGTGCTCACCAATTAGGTGATTGCTAGAAATGTGATATGTTCATTTCTCTGCAGCAGTATTTGTATGTTTTCAAAGCAAAAGCCTTAGACTTGTTATCCATTTTTCTATCTAGATATAGATGGAAACATCCAGCACTCCAATATAATGTCAGGGGAACGTACTTTTTAATCCTTTCCCTACGTCATGTTACTTGAGCACTATTGTCTCCTCATAACGTTGTTTCATTAGCCTGTGCTAGGACTAGGAGCGCTTACAAGTCTTTTAAATAGGACCCACGGGTATGTTGTATCACATGCATTGGGAAGCTACTTCAGGGTTGTATCATTAGGTCTAGAAGTCGTTTATACCAAAGGGTAATTCATACGTGGTAAAGGGCTTAAGGATGGCATCATTGGCTTTTCCCGTGGATACCTATGGTTCACTGCAGAGCTGGATAAGCAGATTCCTTATGAATGTGGCACCTGACCTTTCTACTGTATAGCTGCATCTTGGCTGACGTCACTAGTCCATCACAAGCCCACCAAAGTTCACTAAAACCTTCCGGTTCCAAGAATCTTCTTTCCGACTCATAAACAGTGGTAGGAGGATTTTGTATGTCAGGAAAATATTTTACATTTACCAAGTTCTTTCTTACATTAGCAGTGTCTTTGACGAGGGTCACAGTATGTTATTCAAATCGATGAGAGCTTTTGTTAACGAAAATGTTGGTGCTCAGAGTTATCTCTGTTGTGAGAATCAATGGTGCTCACAGTTATCTTAGGTAAATTCTTTAAGTTTCTGCACAGATTATGGAATTTGACCAAATGATAAATGCGACTTTTTTAGTAATAATTATTAAGAAAACTTTTACTGTGAACTCAGGAGAATAGAGCAAAAAATATTCCCTGTTGACAAACTAGTTGAGGAGGCCATGAAACTCTTAAAACGATCTGCTGATTAGGAGAAAAGATATTGAAAAAAAACCCTGTTCATTTATTTGTAAACACACTATAATAACAAACAGGAATTTAAAAGGAAAAAGACAAAAGATTTTGCTAAACATGAAGTCATGAACTCAATGGCCAATTTTCATTGTATCACAACTGAGGTCTATTCGAGTTAGCAGTGTTTCACTTAAATCGAGTTCGAACTAGAATTCAAAGACATCAAATCAAATCAAGCTCAGTTCAAGCGAGGCCAATCAGTACAAGCATTAAACTCCATTTGAAAGTACATGTAATATCTGTTCTAATTCTTGAGATAATGGAGCCAAAGTGAAGGTTTCAACTTGATCTGGATAGTAGATTCACATTTTCAAAACATATTTTCTCAAAGCACGAAAAATACCTTCACAGTTTTTGAAACAAACAGCTTACTGTTGATGGGAATTTCATGACACCTGTGTTTCTATAAACTTGAACATCTGAGGAGCACAATTTCTGTTGTCTGTCAAAACTGATTTATTGTTTCTACTATTTGTTATCTTTGGCAGATCAGCAGATACAATAATGGAAGACTGAGTATTTTCATTCAGTATTTGAAATGAAGGCCCCAAAAATAAAATTCTTATATAAACGTCATTTGACAGAAATGTCTTTTGTATCTTCTGAATTACTGGATTTGATGTTGTGTGTTTTTAAAAATCGATGTAGGTTTGCATAGCATTTTCAACTTGTAAAGTTTATTTTCTCAAAACACCAAAGGGGATAGGGTACTCAGTACATTGCTAAAGGTATTCCCAGTTGAATTCTTATTGCCATTCGTATGAATCAAGGACCTAGAATGGAGGATATGCTTATCTGAAGTGAGACTGAACAACCATTCTTATAGTTGGTTGGGA
>JAWQUT010000126.1:1382832-1401438 GCA_033807755.1 Ellobium chinense
TATATATATATATATTATTGACCCAAAGATCTAAAATTTGCACAGTATTTATTGGCACTATGTGGCACCAGAACCACTACAGAGCCAATTGATCTGGCATATTTTGGTTTTTTTGAAAGGCCCTACTGCACAAGCCTATGCTTTTCTTCTGTGCTGTTAATGCAATCTATACAAGCAATAGTAGACTTTTTGTGTTGAGGGCAAATAAATTTTCTGCCTCTGAAGCGCTGAGACTTTCTTGCCACTCTGCCAAAGCAAGCATGACATCTTTGCTACCTGTTTCTTGGTGTGTTTGTCGTGGGTTTTTTTGGTGCTAGGGGGAGTTTTCTTGTTTGCCAATGGTGCAGGAGATCCAAGCTGCTGATTGAGTTTCAGAAAGTATACATCGCACTCAACGTTTTTTGCATCATCATTTTCTGACAGTACCGATTCAGTTTCATTATCCTCCAGATAAGTTGACGAATCATCATGCTCACTGTCAGCTGAGGTTGACAGGCCACCAGTAGTGGAATCGAATATATTTCTCCGCCCAACATTCTGTCAGTGAAAGACTTTTTTTGTTTAATTTGGAGATGACTAATACAGTATAGGCTTCATCCCCTCTTTGTTGTGAGGATATCATCTCCTGAAGGAAAATGAAATGTCTGTTCCCCAAAATTGAACTTCAAATCTTCCGATCTGGAGCCATGCATCCTATCATTCGGCCATCCTGCCTGCCTCACTGCTAACATGTCCCCCCCAAATCCTCGCACCACATTAACAAAGCCACTGCACGCTTACCAGTCATAAATAAGAATCCAATGATATATGTGCTTGATGAACATGAAATAAGAATATTTGCATACCTTTGATGATTCCATTGTTGACTTCTGGAGCATACGGAGAGGTTAAAAGGAAGTAGAATGGTAACCTTTCTGTATTTACTTGAGGTTTGTGACACCTATTAGAAGGGCAAATCACTCATTGTATACAACCCAATTAATCCGCTAATATATAAAATTCCTTTCTTTTGTGCCCTGCCAGCCAGTGTTGGGGTGTAGAAATGTGTAAAATGACCTGTGCTCTAAATACAGCATCCAATTTTAAAGTTTCAGGTACAATTTGAGCCTTCTAGGTAAAAAAATAAAATGTGTAAGCCTGTGTATTCGCACGCGGTCAAAACCAACCAAATGAAAAATTGGGGACCAAATTAGAATTTGAGGTGATCTTTTTCAAAAGACATTTGTGAAAAATTTTGGGCGTTGACCCCTCTTTTTCTTCCCGTTAAAAGATCGAGCAAAAGAAGTACTTTAACCTCCATGGAAGAAATTTCCCCAAATCACAGTGGTATATGTAGAATAACACAAAATGTTAATAGGGCTAAAAGAAGAAAAAAACAATAGGTGTCTGAGTCTCAAAGATAAAATAACTCCAGAACATCAGTGGACAAAGTACTACAAATAGTCTCAGTTATTTCTCTTGGTATAACATTATGAAGTATTATAAAGCATACAAGAGCCACGACAAGAAACATTTTTATTAATATATACTCTGCAGGCAAGCGCATTCGTGAGTGGTGAATAGGTACAGTATAATAAACTTTTGGCCTTCTGAGAGTCCCATCAGTACTTTTTATTTTCAGAAGACACTTTCGGCATTTTATATTTTCAGAGGATACTTTTGGTAATTTGTGTAATTTGAGACACTGGAAGCTTTCCTAATGTCATTTCTCAAAAAGACTCTTAAAGCTGGATGCGCAGTCAAATTATTTTATACATCAGAACTGTCCAGCCCAACTTCCCGAATTCAGATCTGAAGAGATATTTTCTATAGCTTTCAGCACAAGCGAGGAATTTGGTAAATTGAACACGATGCCAACTGAGAGAAAAAAAAAACCATTGATCCAGAAACCTGATCTGAGCGCTTTGACATCACGCCGATCTGTGTTTCCTTGGAAACTCCCATAAACAACTAGTATCGTGAAGCCTTGCTGCGGCTAAGCAACTACACACTATTGCTAGCTGACACTGGCCACAACCATACGCACTAAATAGAGAGGAAGCTTCAATGTACAAGGGTCACCTTTTAATTATCGGGACTCCTTCACTTCCCGCTGCGCTAGCGTGTTGAAAATTTTATACCACAATATTGCACCTTTTAATTGGAAATCCGGAAATTTTATAGTACTGCTCCCATTGAAACCGGAAATATCTCGAATTTAGTTATCTAAACTGAGCTACATGACGCAAAATGAATCTCGAAAAGCGTGATTTCCGAGCTAGGATTTTCTATGATTTCAAGTTCGGGTTATCTGCAACTGAGTGTCATGACAAATTAACATCTGTTTTCAACACATCTGCTGCTTCCAAGACTACAGTTTGTAGGTGGTATCAAGAATATAAATTTGGAAGAGAGAGCTTGAAAGATGATGACCACCCCGGTTGTCCTGTTTCAACAGTAACAGAAGAGAAAGTTAGCGCTATTCGCATTCTTGTTGAAGCTGACCAAAGAATTACATATGTTGCGATAGAGGAGATGTTGGGCATTTCATCGACTAGCGTCTTTACAATTTTACATCAATATCTTCGCCTAAGAAGGGTTTGTGCCAGATGGGTCCCTCATTATCTCACAGTCGATCAAATGAAACGGCGTGTAGATTACTGCACAGAAATGCTCCATAAATTCAACAAAGGCACATCAAAAGAGGTCTACAACATCATCACTGATGGTGAAACATGGATCTATAAGTATGACCCAGAAACGAAACAGCAATCCAGTTGCTGGGTCGCTGAAGGACAACCACCACCTCAGAAATTACGTTGTGAGCGCAGCACCAAAAAGCAAATGGCCGCTGTGTTCTTTGGCTTGACTGGCCACATCGGAACGATCCTATTTGAAAATCAGAAATCTGTTACTTCTGATTGGTATGTCACCAAGTGCATTCCCATAATTCTCGAACTGTGGAAAAACCGACACGCAAGAACACCAATACAGCGAGTCTTGTGGCATCACGATAATGCGACAGCGCATACCGCAGCAAAAAGAACTGCATATTTCATGGACAAAAAGGTGAAAATTATGCCTCATCCACCATATTCACCTGATCTGGCACCTTATTACTTCTTTTTGTTTCCACTGATCAAATCTCAACATAAAGGACGCATGTTTGAAAATACTGAAGAAGCTGTGGCTGCCTTTCAAAACATAACTTTGACTTTGACCCCTGATCAGTGGCGCAACGGCTTTTTCCAATGGTTCAGAAGAATGGAACTTTGTATGCAGCATGGTGGAAAGTACTTCGAAAAGTTGTGAAAGTTTCGTGCAGATACCATGTCTAGAAATAGGTGAGTCGCGATAATTAAAAGTAAAGGTGACCCTTGTATCAGTAAAGTCAAGGAAAGACAATTTTACCCTGGCTGAGCTAGCAGTGCTAGTCTTTGCGTATGACTCGGCAATCACGCTTCAGGCAGCATGTTGGCAGAAGTGCAGTCCCAAATCATCCCTATGACCGTAGATTGCGGCCTCACTGCATCATCTTAGATTTCATTGCAGTTAGTAGCAGTTTGTGCTTTCAACAAATGGATGGGCAAGTTCCAAATGAGGTGTCAACAAGAGAGTGCTGGAATGCAGGTTTGTGCATGCTTTAAGACTACATAGTAATTTCTGCCTAACATAGACTTGTAAATGAGATCATCCTTCTGTCCCTTATCATGGCATATATCTTGTGGATATTCCCGTAGTGTAGCATTATCGTTGTGCATATTCAGCTCCTGTATACTGAAGTGGGTGTTAAGACTTAAAGCCTGCCATCTGAAAGGATTGCTCCCTTATACACTGTCCTCTTGCAGATATCACATGAGTGACAGTATGTCATGAAGTCATCTTCAACACCAGGCCAGTATAAGTTACTTTTCACTCTGTCCTTGGTTTCTTGACCCTGAGATGTCCATCTGCGATTGAATCATGGGCAACACTCATCACGTACTCCCGCAGTTTTTGTGCAGTACCACTTGCCATATGGTCGTCTTTTGCTTCAGATCCTTGCAGATCCTGAACAAGATGCCTTGACGTCTTTCAAAGCTCACAGATGTGTTGCCCTTTTTCTTAGGAGTCGTCTTTTGCTCCAATTTTATAAGGCTTTCATCCTCCTTCTGGAATCAGCTAAGTCCCCTTCTGTGCACTCCCATGTGCCGCTCCGTCTTTGGCACCCTCGGCGATGTAGACTGGCCTTTCCTCTTCTCCTGAGCCCTCCTGGTCACTACTCCCACCATTACCTCAGGATTGCACAGGTCCCTAGCACCGTCGACATCCCCGACTACTAGGTCGCAGATGGCCTTTGGGATGCACAGCGCCGTCACTCTCCCCGTCAGGTAAGGCGTCTAGCATGGACCTTCCTGTCCTGAAATGCAGGGAGTTTTGTTCTCTTAGAGCTGACTGTCGTTGTGGTCGCCTGTGGTATCTTTCTGTTTCCATTCTCCAGCTTCAGTTCATGCCGTCTCTGGGCTGCATTTTCATTCTCTTCATGCTCTCGCTGGGTCGCTTTCTCTTTTTCTTCATGCTGTCGCTGTTTCTCCTCATTCTCCAGCCTAAGTCTCTCCAGTTCTATCCGCACCTGTCTTTCTCTTTCTGCAGGCCTTCCTTGATATACTTCCGCCTCTCGTTTCCAGTCAGCTCCATTGTGTCCGCCCCTTGGTGAAGCCTCACAATTGTTTCAATCATATTGAACTTGTCCGTCCATGTATTAGTCCTCTGCGAAGAGTTCACTTCACTTCAGTATCTGTGCGAACTTCTCGCACGTCTGATCTCAAAAACTCTCACAGGTCTGATCTATCCCGGAACTTCTCGCAGGTCTCGGTGATTCTGGATGAGTCCCCAGTTTGTAGCAGCGATAACTTGACTCAGCGCAGACGTAAAATAGGTACCTAGAGTTGATCACTCAGCTACCTCTCAAAATGCCTGCCTATCGCTGTCAATGAATAACACAATGTCATTTGATACTGAGGAAAACGAACGGTTATTTACAACACTGGCACACGAGAGCCATACTTGAAACTTTCGCTTCACACACACACACACACACACACACACACACGCACGCACGCACGCACGCACCATTAAAAATATTTCTTCATTGAACTTTTAGAAAGTCTCGATACCGACATCAACCGTTTTGACATTTCCAGACAGTTTGCAACGGATGGAGGTCAGATATTTTCGGTGACCGAGATATAAATATACTATTTAGAACACTCCAGTCGTTACTATTAAGGTAAACTCAAGGCCAGGTTTAATAAACAAGCCTATCTACTCTTTTCCGCAAAAGTACAGAGGAAAAAAAGGGGGGNGGGGGGGGGGGAACACACACTCACTCGCGTGAGCTGGGGTCACCGCCATCATGGTGAGTGATAGTCCAGTCAATCTAAATTTCAGATCGGAATAATTGCTAAAGAATTTTTTTTTGCTGGGATGGGTAGAGCACACTTGTAACTATGGCTCGTTAAAAATCGAGATGATTGAGACCGGGCGTATATGAGCAATTTGAAGCTAAAAGTGCTCATTTTATGCCAAAATTTAGATGACCAGTACCAAACACGAAACCCGAATTTAACCGATGGCGAGTGCAGAAAATTGAGTAACGGTATCTGATTTCACGTCAGATATCATGAATTTATGGCATCACGGGGGTGAAACTCCCGGATCTGACCGTCAGATGACCCACAGCAGCGGAGATTTACGCACGTACTCGGACAAACTTCTAAGTTTACCAAGATACCCACCGTGAAAGAATCTGTGTATTGTTTTTGTACGTTTTTCCCAAAAGTGACTTCCAAGAATCACAAGACCTTAAGCAGGTAAGTGTTTCCTTAAAAACAATTTTTTTCATGGTCATAAATTTATCTCTTTTCTGTGTAAGTTACGTCCCTGAAAGTTGTTAAGTATTCGATTCTTTTTGTGTCTTTGCACCCAGAAGAATATTAAAATTTGTTATACTGAGGCTGATTTCTTTATGTTTCATTATACTATAAGTCGCTGGGATAATATCATGCTCACCTGAAGTGCTCATATTTCTTTTTGTTGATTTAAAAATCAAAATTAGTAATTTTAAGTCACTCATTCCCAGTATTCGAAAGTATCGTATGTGGCATGTCTCAGGTTAAGAATAATGTGACGATTACCAAGAGAAAAGTATGGTAGAACATTTGTAACATCAATGAGAAAATATTTCTCTTACGCACATACTTTTTTTGTTTTGTTTTGCAGACTGTGCCATGGATATATGCGTTCTTTGTAAGGAGCCATTAGGTTCCAAACCACATTCTGTGCTAACAGTTAAGGGTTGCACTGGAATTGAAAAAGCTGGTACTCTACGCGGTGAGCAAATTTATGTAGCTCCTGGTCAGTCTGTACACCAAGATTGTAGACGTGACTACTGCAATAAGAATGCAATACTGTCAGCTACAAAAGCCAGCCAGTCTGAAGCCCCACAGCCAAGTACATCACGATCCCGGCAGTCGCAAACGTCGGAGTTCCAGTTCGACCAACACTGCTTGTTTTGTGGTCAGCCTGCAAAGATATCATCAAGAAAGCGTGGATATGACGTTTTTCCTGTACGAACACACGATTTTCAGGCATCTGTCGAAAAAGCGTGCCGTCAGCGAAGTGATCCATGGGCGGAAGTTGTTCTTGGTAGACTGGAATTTGCTCAGGACCTTCATGCAGCAGACGCAGTCTACCACCATGTTTGCTGTATAAACTTCCGAACGGGAAAGCAGATTCCAGCAGCATTTCAGAATCTTGAAACTCCTGCAGAAAAGATCAGAAGTGGGCGACCCCAAGATGCTGTCAAAAATGCAGCCTTCGAAAAAGTTGTGGAGTATCTCATAGAGAATGATGATGAGCAGATCACTCTCTCTGATCTTCAAGTAAAGATGGGTGAGTTCAGCGGAGGACAGGCTTATGACATTAAGTACCTAAAAGAAAGGCTGAGGACACGATTCGGCGACAAAATATTGATTACAACTATTAACATTAACAAACAACCGAATGTTGTCACTTTCACATCTACAGCCTCATCAATACTGCAATCTTTTTATTCTGAGCCACATTTGGTTGACGACGAAGCCGAAAAAATGAGAATAATCTCCACGGCAGCATCTCTGATAAAAAGTGACATCCGCGGCATGGTCTCCTCAATGGATTATTTTCCAAGTGCTGAAGACATAGCATCCTTCGAGAAAAACAGACAAGCAATCCCAGACAGCCTGTGGATATTTCTGCGCTCAATTTTCAGCGAAAAAAAACGCCGATCACAAATTGGCAGCAATAGGGCAGCCATAGTGCAAGCAGCCAGACCTCGCCTCATTCTGTCACCTCTTCAGCTGGGACTTGCAGTCCAAATGCATCAGCATTTTGGATCACGATTCCTTATTGACACTTTATCTTCAATGGGATTTTGTTCCTCATATCCCGAGGTCCAAAGGTTTGAGGCCAACGCAGCCGCGACAAGAGGCACTGATATTATGGGCCTGAGTGGCCACAACTTCGTCAACTACGTGGCGGATAATGTGGACCACAACCTACGCACCATAGATGGTCGCAACACGTTCCATGCTATGGGAATGATAGCCACAATTACGCCCGCTGTTCATTCGATGCCACCAATACCAAGATCAACAATTCGCACAGAAGATCTCAAAGCAGTTGCCTGGATTGAACGCAGATACTTCAGAAGGAAATTAACGGAAATACCCCATCTAAGCTATGAAGAATTGCCGGATTTTCTCAGCAACGATAAAACGGCAAATTTTGATCTCCTGTGGCGATTTTCCTGGCCATTACGCTTTCCGAGGCCTGGATGGTCAGGGACAATGCAGGCTGTGCACAAAGGACAACATCCCGGAGTTTCATCATTTGTCTTCTTGCCTATGATAGATATGGATCCAACCGACATGAGCTGTGTTTTTTCTACTCTGAAATTTGTGTGTAGAGAAGCTATTCTCGGCGTTTTTCACGTGGAAATGAGCTTCTTGGGCTGCATTGGGCACATCATGGAAGGATCTGGTTTACAGGAGCTCCTTGAATGCGTTTATGCAGGCAACACAGTTAGTCATATGCTGAGCGGAAAGGCTGTCACAAGAGCTGTTAGAGGACATGAACTGGTGACTACGCTCTACTAGCAGCGGAGGTATTTAAAATTCAGCTAAGTGAAGTTGGCGACGACATTCAAGGTTCGTCTGGAACTGGCACAGCTGATGAGGAAGGAGAAAGTGACGCAGTAGCACGCACATATTTGGAACAAGCTCTTTTGCAGTATGACAGAGTGGTTTCGTCTAATCTCCCCATAGAAGAGGTGAGTGATGAGGCGTTGAGTGATGTGCGGACCATGCTGTCAGACAAGCGGAAAACAATGGCGTCCAGCCGAACTGCCACTCTATGGTTACAGTATATGGATATGGAACATCTCTTGAAAGATCTAATGAAAGCGGAAAGGACTGGAAACTGGTCATTGCATCTGAAAACTATCCAGAGTATGCTCCCTTATTTTGCAGCATCGGGGCATAATTTGTATGTCAAATCCTTACAGCTTTATCTTCAGCAGATGTCAGCATTACATGTGACCCATCCAGACGTGTATCAGAAATTTGAGCAGGGCTTTCACGTTGCTAGACGTAGTGACCGCTTCTGGGGTGGTCTGTCAACAGACCTGGTAATTGAACAAGTCCTAATGAGAAGCGTAAAAACAACAGGGGGTCTGACACGTGGTCGAGGACTGAATGAGTCACAGCGGGCACAGTGGCTTTTGTCAATGCCGGCATGCGCTTATATTAATCAAGCCATGCAAGAATTCTCCGGCAGGATGTATGGTACCAGCGAGCAACACAAAGAAGCAAGTGTGACAAGACAAAAAAGAGATTCTGAAGACATAAAGCGCCTTTTAAACTTCCTTGGAAGTCACAACCCATTCTCGGAGGGTGATGAATTGCGGAACATTGCGACAGGGGTGACATCTGACAGCAACGTTACAGCAGATACAGCCAAAGAAGTTGGACAACAGATTCTCAAACAGATGCCTGGGAATCTGATTGAATCTTTCGTCTTCAGGCGCAAGAATCAAGTAGTCAACATGAGCGATACAGCAGCTGTGAAAGTTGACGGCGACAGCATTCATGGTGACCCTCAGATTCTTTTCCAGAGATTTGTAGCTGCAGCTAGCTGTGTGGCTGAAACAGTGCAGAGATTTTTCAGTTTGAACTCTGCACTTATCCAGCAGCTTTATTTGAACCCTCTGGACTTTTGCGCATGGCTAATAAATCAAGCCTCGCAGACAGTTTGTGGTCACTATGTGCAGGGAAAGAGGCACTGATCCCCGACCTCAACAAAGCCCATCATGTCATTGACGGAGGTTCTTTGCTTCACAAAATCCCATGGCAACGCGGGCAAAGCTTTGATGCTATTTGTGATGTCTACGTCGATTTTGTGAGGCGGAGGTATTCTATCGCAACTGTGGTTTTCGATGGCTACACAGACGGTCCCACCACAAAGGACATGGCCCATATGAGACGCAGCAAAGGACTGGCAGGAACAAGGGTCCTTTTTCAATCAAGTATGCTGCTCATGGCAAAGAAAGAGCATTTTCTTGCTAATAAAAGCAACAAACAAGATTTTATTAACTTGCTAAGCAAGAAGCTACTCGTAGCAGGCTTTTCGACAAGGCATGCTGCTGGAGATGCAGACCTACTGATAACCCAGATGGCCATTGAGATAGCCCAGACCCAGGAGACTGTGGTGGTTGCTGACGACACAGACATCTTGGTGCTTCTCTTGGTCTATAGTAGTGACACGTGCAAGCCAGTTTACTTACTTTCGGAAGCCAGACATGGCTCAGCGAAAAGTCGCACGTGGTCAATTCTTCAGAGCCAAGAGAGGATAGGGGTGAAGATATGCCAGTTGCTACCTTTTATCCATGCAATGACTGGCTGCGACACAACATCAAGGATGTTTGGCGTTGGAAAAACTGCAGCACTGAAGAAGCTGAAAGAGGATGAGGCACTGCAAGAAATAGGGAGGAGGTATAGCTGTCCGTCTCTTCCTAAGGAAGAAGTCATGAGACTGGGACAAACGGCCACCCTCACCCTCTACAACGGCAAGGAATTTGAAGATCTTAATGATCTCCGGCATCACCGCTTTGTAGAGAGGGCCCGTTCGGGTGTCTCAACAGTGAGCGTGCAGTCTCTGCCTCCAACGACGTCTGCAGCAGCGTATCACAGTCTCCGTGTCTACCTTCAGGTTCAGCAGTGGCTTGGTGCCGTGGACATGGACCCTGAGCAGTGGGGATGGACAGCTACCAAGAATATGTACAAACCTCTGACAGCTGATCTCGCCATTGCTCCTGAGACACTACTGAAGATAATTCGGTGCAACTGTAAGACGGAATGTGATAACTCGTCGCTGTACTTGCAGAAAGCACGGACTAGAGTGTTCGAGTGCCTGTGGAGAATGTCGTGGCACCAGCTGTACGAATGCACCATCTATCGACTTAGGCGATTAGGCAGAACTGCAAGTATGCATTATTTGTGTAAATGTTTGTGTGTGTGAGTGTGTGTTCTGTGCTAACACCTGCCCTCACTATGTGTAAATATTTAAATAGATAGTTTGCAGTCATGAAAAAATATTTTTGTTGTTCTCCACAATGTCCAGGTGCCTGCCTGTGGGGTATTTTATGTGTGAGTACCAGTATATATCAGCACTGTGTTCGAAGTATATGTGTGTGAGTGTATAGATTTCAAAGCTTTTCGTGCCAGAGACATTAATAGCATGTGTCTACACAAAACTATGATTTTTTTTATGCTTTGAATCACTTCGGTTCCTCCTTTATTTCCATGTTTATGTACTAAATATAATGGTATCGTTATCAAAAGTATCGTGTACTGTAAGAAGTACTTCAATTGTTTTTTTTCTTCCGAATGTGATGTAAAGCCCTGGACAAATATGATTATTTTGTATTTATATCATAAATTAGCATATTTATTCATTTGTTTTCATGTAATTAGTTCACCAATTGCCTTGGTATCGATCCCTCTTTCCATTTTTATGATAGTAAATTATTGGGATTTTTATGGCATTAGGGCATGTCCGATTTTTCTCGATTTTTTATATAATGTTCTATGAGGTTTCTACTTCATGTAGCCGAAAAAAAAAATTCTTTAGCAATTATTCCGATCCTCTCTTTATAGAGGAGATTATATTGACTGGACTATGAGCACACAATAGAAATGAGCAACGCTCAAAGTGAAAAAAAAGAAAGAATTGAAGGGGGCGGGACCAATACATGCAAATGTTACAGAGTATATGCACGAACTTGGCCACATATACTGTGAGAGATGCCAGAAGAGGTATGACAGTAGGAGGCGATATTTTGGAATACACATTTCAAAGTGGCTGTGTATCTGACACAATTGTGACAGATGTGACTCCAGGATAAAACATTTCAGTCTTTGCCACGAGAACATTTATATTTGTTTGTTTGTTTGTGTGTGTGTGTGTGTGTGAGAGAGAGAGAGAGAGAGAGAGAGAGAGAGAAAGAGAGAGAGAGAGTAAAAGTGTAAGTAAGATACTAAGGGCTGAGAGCAACAAGTGGATATCTCCATGTTTTGCCCTAACTGACCTTTTGACACTTTATAAACCTTCTTCAATTGCCGACTGGGTATCAAGCACTTTTTATGCACTATTACCTCAAAATACAATGTTAATAAACGTATATTTGAGATATAAATAGAATGTATACAGTATTTATATTCAGATCTCTTGTTGCTCTCAGACATCAGAATTGTCATTGCTCCGATTTTACGGATGCCATGGACACCTCTGGTGGCTTTTCCTTCCCTCAACCTCCCCCCTCCCCCACCCATCCTCCAGTCATTAGTCAGTCAACAATTCTCACATGGAAACAATATGTCATCTCACATGGGCTACCAACACAGCATAATCCCACTGCCACCCTTTCAGGCATTTTGTTTGGTAATATGATACAGCTACACGTAATTTGATCTTGGGCAACATTCACCTCCTCCTTGTCATTACCATGTATTAGAGAAGCGGAAAAAAAAATGGAAAAATGCCGATCTTGACAGAGACATGGCGATTTTTTTAAAAAATAAACATGTGCATAAGTATTGATACTTTCAGACCGTCAGTAATCAATGTTTAAATTCTAGTAGAGGAGAGAGATATCTGATGCAACTGAAAAAAAAGCAGCAAATCTAATATGCAACATTTCCTCCTTATGCCCCCTTTCCATCAACTCCCATGAAAAAAAAACCAAACAAACTAATACAGTGTATACGTAAATGCCAGATTATAAAAAAAAAAAAAATCACCCTCGCCACACCCCTGCCGGTTAGTCATAGTTACAATAATTTCTTATTTTCCAGTGTGTCTGCAATTTATGCAGTAAAACCTGACCAATATTTCTGAGTCTTCCTCAGTATGTTGGTTTTACCACATAAAACATGATCAGCACAATTTTTTTGTGTTTGAATTGACCAACAACAAACACAATTCTTTGAGTAGATTTCAACCGCAGAAAAAAAAAGCATGTAGATACTATTATTGAAAAGTTTGATATAGGATCGATATCTCATAATAAAAAATGGAATCAGGTGCTCTGCAGGGCTATTCTCTTTAGCTGAATTGAACATGGTTTAGACAAGGTGACTTTTGCTTACAATTTTCTTTAAGATATAACCATTGCCTTACTGCTTTAATAAGTATAGAAGTGAACTTCATTCACAGGTGGATTTGAAAAAAAAATTAGTTTAAAAAATTACAAACAGCTTTGTTACAAACAACTTTTATTTTTACACAAGGAAAGGAATAATATGATTGGTTGAGGAACAGAAGAGGGTTTTATTAATGAACTATCAGTACAAAAGCAGATAAGAGTCATATAAATGCTACCCAGGTAAATTTCACCCATGCATGGCTGTGAAGGTAAATTTATACAATATGTTAAGTATCTGAATGTTTTCAAAGGACTCTGGGTAAAATTTCCCCCAGTCAGTTTCAGGTCAAATGCTGTGCATGGTGCCACTTCAGTGAAATGTGGCGGATTATTTGGCTGTGGATTTTGAAATATTTCTTGACTGAATCCATGAAACTTTTGAATGAGGTTAACCATTCTTGATATGCATTGGCTTTTCATGTCATTGAATTGAATTGTTTCCTATCATTTTATCATTTTCAGGTTATTCCAACTAAAGACAGAATTGAAGGACTGATTGCCTTCAAGGAAAAGCGCAAGCCTAAGTATGAAGGCCACTAAGTTTGCCTTGCTGCTGAGGACATTGGAAGTTTTCATTGGCAACTTTGAGTCAAACCATCTTTTTATTGGGGATTTGATTATGCCTCATCCTTAGCACATTTAAATTGATAAGCAGTTTTGTTTGAGCTTACAGTAGTATTAAGTCCCTTAGTAGACATATTGAAACCCTGATAATACAAAGCACTGTGCCTTCCTTAGAACACCTCGCTCAAAAACCCTAGTTGTTTTGTTCCTTATAAAAATCTTTTTGGATAACTCAAAACATCTGAAAACACACCTTCATTAGCTTGGTCTGAGGAGTGGATGTTTTATCAGGATTCCGCTGTAATTTGAATTCAGTTTGAAAGTGTTGTGACGCCAGATCCTGAAATTGGGCTTTAATCCTGCCCTAAAAGATATATACTGTTTGTTTCTGTTTTTAGTACGATGAAAATGCTGCTAATTGGCTATGAGAAATACCAGGGACATATTTGTAAAGTGCATTAAAGGTCAACCCCGCTTAAATGACCGGGATAGTAGCGTCATCAAGCTCAGCCTCTGAGGTATGATAGTGCCTGCGCGTAGGTGTGACGTCAGGGGGTCACAGGCTAGTCACAGCCTTGCAGGCGCAAGGTGGCGGCGATACAGTTTTTGTCCGAAGAAGATGACAATTTCGACCCAGAACTGTTGTTTATTGTTCGAATTACAAACAAACAAACAAAAAATTTAATATAGATCAGTGGAATCCCTGTCACTATGATTAGTCTGTGTATAGAGGGAGTACCTAGCGCATACACTAGACCGGCGAACTTGACACGTGGACCAAGTTACCCAACTTTACACACCAATTACTCAATGACAGCTCGGCCTATCTGCATAAATTTAGCATTACTGAAAAGGAAAAGCTTAATTTATCTCCCTCAAGTTCATATCAGTAACAACTGTAACATTACATCTCACTGCGTACTAGCCCCTGTTAAAGACCAAGGGGTAGGCGTCGCATTGCCTGCCTTGCCGTGGCTTTCCTTTCGCACCCGTACTGTGTTTACAAATGGTGGTGTTGTCTGAACGGCATTTTTCAGTGATCAAAACTTTTTGTTGGTTCTAAGAATCATGTGATTGAGAGAGATGAGTGGAGAGAGATTAACGTTGTCTCTGATTGAGAAAAATACGGCGTATCAAATGAGCGAGGATGAGTGTTTAAAAAATGAGACTAACATTCAATCTGTCTAATGGAAAGTGGCGAGACATGTCTCGTAGTAGTAGACGTGCCATAAAATCCCATTGTTAGCGTCTAGCATTAAAATTTGTCAAGTTCAGTGCTGATCAAAGGAAAAGATAGATACTATACTTTTCAAAGTACCGATAAAGCTGATCTTCTACAAAACGTCTACTTCTAGACTAGACAAAAAGTTTGGAGAGAGAGTTTTGAGGTGGTGGGGGTGGAGAAAGGGAAGAAGTTTTGCCTACGGCGTGGCATTATTGAACTGTCACTTGTCAGCCAGGCATAGATCCAGATCTCTTTATCTTATAAGATAAAATTATGGTAGCTTCTCTTCGTCATTGTGATGATACAGATTTCAGAATATAAATTGGAGGCATAGTAAAGCCTTTGATAGTAAGACAGCTTATACAGAAAACGAAATAATTGCGTATGTTTGTCTGTTGCTGTATAGAGAACGTTTGGACTCGACTCATTTGAGTTTGCCGAATTTTGAAAGACCAGTATTGAGCTAAAATCCAGGTCTGAAAAATTTGTTTGGAAAGGGGAGGGCGTGGGGACTGTGATTTCGACTTACTTGCTATCGACGACTTCGTGTTTGACTGTATTATCCACTTCATAGATTTAAGGTTTTGGAAGCTTAATCTACCCCCTCCTCCCTCATAAATGATTTCAAACTCATCTTGAGATCTAGGCACTTCTAGCACTCGGAGAGTCCTGGAATGCAAAATTATTACCCGTTTCCCATGCATACACATAATGACTAAAAGTATTTTCTATAAATCACAGCTGATTAATGTGTGAAGTTTTAGAATTAAGATAAAATATTGCTGCAGTAAAGCACTCCTATGGACACATGCTTTCTTTCACTCGATTCCTATCCATCTCTTTCTATCTGAGTTTCTCTCTCTCTCTCTCTTTCTCTCTCTTTCTCTCTCTCTCTCTCTCTCTCTCTATGACAAGAAATCAAAGAAGGGGAATTGCTTGGCTGGCCCATCATCCCCCACTGCCCCCTCCTCTCTCCTCCCCCGAGCCACCGGCGGGACCCATCACTGTTTGTAGCAGCTGACTGAAATTGCACGTAGGTGTTGACATCGTATGTGAAAATAGCGCCATTCATTTTCATGCTTAAAACAGAAAATTGGGATCATGAGGGAAAAAAGAGGGGTGGGTGGGAGGAGAGGGGCATGGATTCAACAAAGTAATCATGTAATCATATAAGTCTATACATAACGGAGTAGACTAGACATATCTCAAGAAAACATACAGATCAAAACAACACACACACAACGAATGATACACAAATCTCAGTGTCTTCCACTCCGAACCAAAGATAAACAAAGCAAGCCAGGCGTAGCTGTGGACTTATGACGTCACCGAGAGAGAGAGCAAGCGAGGAAAACGGGGGATGCAGCCACAGCCGGTCAAGGTATGGGCACGAGATTTGACTTGCGTAAAAGCGATTAGCACGCGTGTAGTCTTATTAGGGTGGCCTGTGGGGATTGCAATAAGTAATTGAATAGGTATAGAAGAGACCTGGTTGCACAGATATAGTAGTTTGTCTTATCATCAGAGAAACAACGGACAGCTTTAAGTATGTTAGGGCATTTTTGTGCCTCACTTTATTACCAAAAAACCCACAAATGTTAAGGGCTGAGGATAGTAAAAAGTTTAAAACCATTTTATTTTTACACCAAACTCACCAAACTTGGCAGGTTTGATGTCATGGTGGTAGAAATTATATCTCAATATGTTTGTCTTTTTTTATTACTTATGCTCTGTTTACAAAGGACAGAAACTAAAATGTGAAAAAAGATTTATTAAAATATAATCTAGATATATGTTGGCACTAAAATCCTTTCGGTTTGGCATGTTTTTCTGTTTGATAATATTTGCAGTCCCAAATAGTTTTAATAAACTTCATCAAGAATTACATGTAAATGAAGGGTTACTTTTTCAAAAGCATGCAATATTCATTTTGTGTTTGTATGAGTTTCATAATGGTGAAATTCTATCCCATCCATAATTTTGCTGTACAAACCTCTTTAGCTGTTTGTGGTATGAAAACAGTGATACTTCAGATCCATTTAACATCATTTAAATGTTATACAATGTTTTCTTAGATCTATTTGGTGTGAAATTAGACACCTTGACCCTTAGAATGATGGAATATTGATAATATCTGCCACAGATCAGGACTTCATATTTAAGGAGCTAATTTAATTGTCTTTTATTTGCGATGCCAATAGACTACACCTGATATTAATACTGTAGACAGTTCACGGCCGACAGTCTGTAACCATTACAGCCCATCTGCTGAGCCACCAGATATATGTTGCAAAAGCAGTTGGCGCCCGACCATCAGGTATAAATAATCATACTAGCATGTAAGGGAGCTTACTGGGTGTGAAAAGAGAAGACAGTTTAGACTGAGTGCCATGCTGAGCTGACACTTCTTCTCTTATTACTTCTGTGCTCCGAAACGACCCCATGGTTTCAATTGACATAAAAGTGAGAATGTATAAAAAGTGAGAATAGGTATTCTAGTTACCCT
Source organism: Ellobium chinense (assembly GCA_033807755.1). Taxonomy (NCBI): domain Eukaryota; kingdom Metazoa; phylum Mollusca; class Gastropoda; order Ellobiida; family Ellobiidae; genus Ellobium; species Ellobium chinense. The sequence goes on from JAWQUT010000126.1 coordinate 1,399,888, forward strand.
GTTGGGTGTGAAAACAGAAGACAGTCTAGACTGAGTCCCATGCTGAGCTGACACTTCTCTCATTACTTGTGTACTCCTAACCGACCCTATGATCTCAGTTGACATAAAAGTGAGAATATATAAAGTGAAAATAGGTACTGGTACTCTAGTTACCCTGTTGGGAAAAGGTCAGTGGTTCCTTACATACATATCTCATTCATACTGCAAGCACATAAAACAGTATACATCATACGGTTCCTGTATAGCAAAATCATTGCTAGTTTCCCTGGTGCAGCGCACTGTTCCCTCCGGCTCTGAGGCTGTTCATTTTGAAGACATCTGAACTTCTAATGTTATAAGAGACTACAGTATTATCTTATCATCTACAGCTTTCCATTTGCTGCTGAATAACAATCAAATGCGCGCATACATTCATTTTCCCCCCTTCTTTTTCTTGTTTTTCTGTATATTTCCTGTTATTCCACCTTCTGTCACTCCTAGTTTGGTCCTTTTTCCTTCTTCTCTCTTTCTCTTTATTTCTCTCTCTCTCTCTCTCTCTCTCTCTCTCTCTCTCTCTCTCTCTCTCTCTGTATTTTTCTTTCTTTCTTTCTCTCCTTAACGATGCCCTCCTCCAATTAAAAAGTATGGTGCAACGAAAATAAGATGTCAGTAAATCCTTCTAAATCTGAAAGCATGTTAATAGCAACCAGGCAGAAAAGACAACTCCTTCCACAACAGTCCCTCGACCTCCGGTTTTGCAACTCGGCTATTCCATAGGTACCTACACATAAACTATTACACTTGATCCGAATCCCCAATTTGCAGATCACGTAGTGTCTTTATGTAAAAAGATCTCATGTAGCATTTATCAACTGAACAGTATCAAACACTTCATTGATATTCCAGCAAGAAAAACGTTTTGTTATGCGTACCAGGGGCGTAGCGTAATGGTAGTCAAATAGTCAATGACTACCGCTTGGAAAAAGATTGCTTCATACAGTTCTTAAAAAGAACAGATGACTACCACATTAGTACTGAAATAAGAAATGCGAGCTCTCATCGCCCTTTATGAGTTAGCAGTTTAACAGCAGACGAAGAAAAAAAAAAAGGCCTGTTTGACTGTAAAGGTCAACCCCTCGAGCCGCGCTTCGTGTACGGTACTCTACTATAGTGCGTTCACAAAAAGATGAACGGAGTTTTTTAAAAAATATCTTTTTTCCTATTGAATGGATTGTTTCCAAAATTTGCACAGACTTCTAAACCAATTTTTTTTCACATCGTCTTTGTATCTGTGGTAAAAGTTTTTTTCTTAAACATTTGGAAATAAACGATAATAGGTAAGTTTCTCAAACATACATAGTTTTACAGTATGAAACTTGAAAATGTAAAATTTAAGGAAACACATAGGTAGAAACTGCTTAAACGCATAGCTGCCAAGTGTCCCGTATTATACGGAACTGTTCCGTATTTTGGTCCATAATCCGTAAATCCGATATCAGCTCAGTGAGTCCATATTTCGAGAACCCGTTGCAAACCGTGTGCCGTGGCTTGTCGGCAACGCAATATTCCAAC
>JAWQUT010000126.1:1402958-1415439 GCA_033807755.1 Ellobium chinense
GAGGAGATTGAACTGTGACCCGCCTTTCCCACTGTATGCCCCATTAGTAGGCCTATCAGGACTTCGCTTCCTAAAAGCGAAGAGTCAGTAGTAGGATTGGTGTTTGAGTAACAAGCACAGACTGTGGCGCCAAGCGATGTTCCTTCTTAGCTGGATTTAGGTAGAGGTGGGGAGTGGGGAGTGGGGGTTAAATTTACGTTGGCGGTATAACGAGCAATATTTACTATACTCAAGTTATGAATGTAACAGTTAAACTGTTGGCGGATGGCGGTATAACGAGATTTTTAGTGACTTTGTATAGGTGTCAGATCCGTTCCACGGCGAAAAGCTGGCGGTATGCGGGAATGGCGGTATAGCGAGGTTTCACTGTATGTATGCACTTTTCTTTAAGCAGAATGATGCAAATAATCAAAATGCATCAAGACGCTACTGAAGCGCTCTCCTATGACGTCACACCATTGTAAAATAAATATAATACTCAATTTCTGACCAGGCCGCAGATGTAGTTTTTTACTAACGATTATTGAGAAAACTTTTACAACGCACATAGAGGAGGGGAGCAAAAAATATTTTCTGTTGAGACAAATTGGTATAGAAACTTGTGCAATATTTGGAAACAATTCATCCAGGAATAAAAAAGTTCTGTTGAAAAACCTTTGATCAAACAATAGTGAACGCACCCTGACTGAGCCCCAAGTGCAACTCAATTTACAGAAGTTTTCACAGTTGTCTTCTGTTGACATCAGTTCCACATAAGAGCAAGTCCAAATATTTCAGGCAATGCAATGTTCTGTGTTTTAGCAGTCTCACGTTCTGTGTTCCGCAATTGAGACAAAACATTTTCTTCTCCCTCGTTGCTGTTTTTATCGCCGACCGCATCCGTTAAAAAGGACAAACTACTACGTCCACGACCAGAAATGACATAAAATCATAAGCCTATACCATCATAATGCGCAATAAGCTTACGCCATAATTTTAAAATCTTGAACTGCACATCTAGATCTAGTTGGAAGTAAAGTGAATTTGTAAACTTTTTCTCCTTATCACTTGCGCATGATTTTGCACTCCAATCCCGATCACACGTGTCCAAGCCCAGTCTAGCAGCTCATGGCGTTGCTGTTATTCTATGTACTTTTGCTGCTGCCATCCTGTAAATTTATTTTTCATACAGATCTAGACTACGTTTTGAAGGAAACCATTTATGGGCTCTGGAAGCTAAAGGTTTGTAATACAAACTAGTAAATAAAGAGGACAAATTGAGGCAGGCATTTGACAAATTTTAATGTTTTAATTAAAATTAAAATGCATATATATATTTGCTCTTGTGAAGAATTCAACCCATTATATTATCTGATGTTTCATCCGCGAACACGGCCGCAATGTTCTCTCACTCCCCCTATCATTTTGACTTTAGTCAAATGGAAGGTGAATAGAAATGCTGGTCGTTTCATCACAAATTTCAAATGACAGCTACTCATAAACAATAGCTGGATGACTCAAATTTTGCGGTCGGTCATGTCAGAAAGATGGTGAAATAAAATTTTAAAAATATAGTCGGAAACAAAGCACTGACTCCTTTCATGAAAATATGCTTCAACGTCTTATCTTCCTCGTCGTCGTCATCATCATCATCTAAGTTTAAATAAGATATAAACGTCCCATCATCTTTCTATATTAGAAGTTTACTCTTCTGTTGTCTTAAAATGACATGACAAAAAGCCAAGAAACACAAAGAGCATAAGCTAAAGTAGATTGAAAAGTTAAATATTACGGGAACAAAACAACCTTGATATTAGAATCTTGTTACATGCACTACAATTATCCGTATCAAAAATGTTTGTGTTTAGAGAAGCTGCATATCCTCACGTCACAATCCACGTAGCTGTAAACCACCTTATTTTCGCGATTTCCTGTGGGTCGAGTTTTTTTATATTGATGAAGAAAACTTTTGTATTTCCATCTTCGTAACCGTCAAAAAAATAGTTTCTTGTCATAACAAATTGAAACATGAGGCTATGCAAAATTTGGCGAAGATTGATCCAAACAAATCAAAGATATTCGCGAAAATCCGAGAACGTATATTGTTGGACGCACTATAGCTTGCTTCTCGCTTTCTGGCGTCAAGCCTCATTCTCGTGCTGACCGGACGACCAGTCATGGTGGCCCACAGGGTATGAAAATCCCGACTTTCTAGCCGCATTTTCTCGGAAGCGCTCGGGAGAAGGAAACGTGAAAGGGGTTGAAAATTTATGAAAAAATATTGTGGATGTTTTAGGCTGTGAAACAAATAGCTACCCTTGTTCCTTTAAGTCTCAATCTTTTGAAAGGTTGCAATCTCTCAGTCTCATTCAGTTTAACACTGAGGAAAAAAGTCTATCTCGCGTAGAAAAAATTCTTTATGTAATGTAATTAAACTCTATTACGAATGAAGAATGCCATCCTATTCTAGACATGGACAGAGGAACATGGCAAAAATTCCTATTATTTTATTACAAATCCGGCCTTTTTTTCAAGCGGTAAATTACTGAGTGCGTAGCTGGACACAAAAATTCAAAATGTGAAAGTTCAAGTAAACTGAGTAAAAATGGTAAACTTAGTAATATAAAATCAAGTTGGACATGCAATCAAGCACGTAAAATTCTTTAAAGTTCACTGATAATTGTGATAAACATGGCGATGCTGGCTGTCTTGTAGTTGTGCCGTTGTCATTGAGCTGTTTGCAGAAACTGCTTGTACTGGTTCCAATCCGCCCTTGCACATCCAGTACGATGACTGGATCGGGTTAAATTTTCAGTTGAAAAAACTCTTGAATAGACTGGTATCGGGAGGCGTTCTCTTTGGGGAGTCATAAAGTTCAGATCCCAACGCTAATCACCGAATGTAGTAAATGAAGATGTAACAGTTGTAGGTGTCTCACAGTGACAGTTGAATACAATCACTTGACCACTTCTACTATTCAGGTATGACGATGCCAATAGCACCTATAAAATCAGAAAACGGCCATGGGGAGGGGGGAAGGGGTTGCATTTTAATTTCAAAGGCATAGATAGTTACAAATACATTTAGAATAGGTGAGGTTTCGCCACTCAAGTATAAAATTTGTGGTTGTTGCTAGGTGGGTAAGGTTACCCTGTTTGTTGAGTGAAAAGGCCTAAAATATTAGGTAGCATGCTTTACTGCCTAAGTTCTCAAAATCTAATTGGTTTAGGGGCATTTTTCTTTGTGTCAAAATTTGGAGGAAGAGCTAAATAATGTAACATGTTTGGAAAGTATTTTGGCATGGGACTCCTGGATAAGTTAATGAGAAGTATAAAACCTTATATTGCCAACAGTTTAAAAAAAAGGCATCTTCATACCTCGAAGGCGCGAGCTGCTACTGAATATGCGCTCCAAGTAGAGTGTAATCCGCTTCTGCTTATGAGAAAATACATATTTGCGGGCCGGAATTGCCTGGAACTAGCAGCCCCACAGGAAGGATTAAAAATCAGGATGAAGAGAAAATAAAAGATAAGAAAAGTCACGAGGAAAGGGTGAGAGGAGAGAAGGAGGGAGAGAGAGAGAATGATGAAGCGTAAGAATGCATTTTGCGACATGCAAATGATTTGCAGTTTTTTTAAAACGGNAAGGAGGGTAGAGATTCCATTAATAAATATTTGTTGTTGTTGCCACATGGGCTATAAAATAAATTGATGATTGTATTACAAATGAAGGTATTCTTGTTATTTTTTTAAATTTTACGCTGCTTAAGCAGGGTATGCGTGAGACCATTCAGTATCAAAGGCCATGTAACGTTCTTTGTCTTTGCATTACATGAAAACAAATCGTTGTAAATGTCTTCGCCGACGGTCAACTAGACATGGCCCCAAAATGCCCTTTTTCGCTTCCTCAGTTTTAATTTTTTTTGGGGGGAAGCATGTCTCGGACCCTCTTGACAGGTTGTTCCAGGGCATTCATGTTTGTTTTTCTTGAAAACTAAACTTAAAAATAGACTAATCATGTTAAATATTTCAAGGTCATTTCAGCATGAATTGGCTCCAAATTTGATCCTTTTAATTCCTCTTTCAAAAAAATTTTTCTGGGGAAGCATGCCACCGGATCTCCTAAGAGTTGGTTCCCACCATCAGTAATACATACTGTATATAGCGAACGCGCCATTGGGGCGCAATTAGTCCCCTTCCTCCTCTTCAACGGCATTGTTTTTATTTATCGCTGCGTATGATTCAAACGCGTGCTTGGTAACTCGTTAAATATCTGTGGAAATCGCATAAACCGAGGTGCTTAGGAAATGGTGACGGCCTCGGTTTAAGCGTGTTCGGTTTAAGTAAGGGGAGGTCACTGGGTAACGTCAATGTCGCCAAAGTACTTGCATTCCATGGTTATACTATTTATAGAACTAAAGGCGAACGAATGAAATCAACAGCTCTGATCAGCGCAATGCCTAAGAGTGGAGATGCGACTGCCTCAAAGCGCGGCCAGAACACTGACTGATGCTTCAGCCTCTCTCTCTCTCTCTCTCTCTCTCTCTCTCTCTCTCTCTCTCTCTCTCTCTGTGTGAGTGAGAGTGAGAGACAAGCCGACACGCTCCTATTGTCCCGAGCCTAACAAGTTTAACAAGTTTATTTACATGAAAGCAATACAACCGAGTACACAGCTTCATACAATAATTGACGACATATCAGAACATACATGGATACAACGCAAGCGCATAGTACAACGTTATTATACTGTATATAGTGAACATCCTAAATTTTACATTTTTCAATTTTCTGCTCTCCCCACCTCCTCACCCCTCTCCTGTGCACTGACGCCATCGATCGATAATTCGTCTCACTGATGGCATAACAGTATTCCTGGTACCGTACTGTACTAGTCTACGCCGGACAGGCATGCTGTAGTGTAGCGTACACTACACCACTTGCGTCTGTAGACAGAAGGTCAGTCGGCCTAATGCGCATGTGCGGAAACAGCAATCAGCTGTGTTTACATAAAACCGGGTCAGACATATAATATTGAAAGAATAAGATAGACAGCGCGTAATAAATGTTGGGTCAGCTGTGAATATAGTCTAAACCTCAGCAATTACCGAAAATTTGTGGGATTGTGGATCAGTTTGATTAACATAGTGACTGTGCAACAAGACTGCACACTTAGAAATCGAAGTTCCTGATAATTTAGAGATGTAGACTAGTCTAGGCTACCGGTAACCAACACTCACAGGGCCTCGCTCGAGATCATGTTAACACAGCTGATTGCTTTTTCCGCACATGCGCAATAGGCCGGCTGACCTTCTGTCTGCAGACGCAAGTGAAATAGGGTTAACTCATGGGGAAATTGGTGTGAAATATAATATGGTTACGCGGACACACTGGAGAGCTACTATGTCAGAGGCCTCTAGCCTCCGCTTGCGATACGCTAATTTGGCATCAATATGGGAAAAATGGACAATGAGTGAAAGGTTAATGGAGGCTGGCACGGTAGCTGTGCAAGTTACATCAACATGTCATACATCAAATTGTAGAGCACAGCAATATAAATAAGTTGTACAGATCACCCCAAGTCATTGGAAAACTGATAACTTAGAAAACATGATCTAAAGGTGCTGAAGGGCAGCTTACTTACTTCTGTTGCATAATATTAAGTGCCAATAACTCAGTGAAGAAGTAATTGTATGTCATAAATGATTTGTCTCAGACAGATGCTTAAATGACATGTTTGATGAATGTAGCTTTAGTGGGTACTGAGAAAATTACAGTTGAGTGCTGGCATGAGAGCGCAAATTTACTGCACTCGGCCCTACTTTGGAAAGCAGTGTGTCCTCAGACTGAAAAAAAAATGAGTTAAATATTGAAGTTATAAAAGAATGTACATTCTTTACATCTTATGGAAAAGGCTTAAAAATGGACATCATGTGAAAAACTGGGAGATAACTCCTGCAATTAAATTGTATGAGTCTTATCAATCTCACTCATGTCCCCTGACACACAATTGAATGCACTGAGGTAGAAATCAGTGTTAAGATTGTATGAAAATTTTTAAGAATAAAATACAAGTTATCTGTTAACACTGAAATTTGAAAGTATGAAGCAAGTGGAAATGGAGAAAAATTTAAAGTCAATTATAAACACAGAGTCAATTATGAACACGGATCAAAGCGATCAAACACATAAGAAGATATTAACACACGCGTGAGAAGGAAGAAATCCATTTGAGAATAATCTCAGTCTCTCAGTTTGAATTAATCTCAACCTCTTGATTGGATCTCTCAAAGGTAAAGCTTACCGAAAGTATGTCAATCCCAATATGAAAAATTATTCTGTATATGGTAGTTAATCTTGTAATGTAAAGCAAGCTCTTTATGAAAATGTATGAAAAATGTGTGAAAATGTAACCCTATCCTAGACTTGGGTAAAAATGGAAAAATTCCTAATACAAGTCCGGACACTTTTCAGGCAGTAAAATATTGAGTGTGCGGGTGAGCACAAAAATTCAAAATGTGAAATTTTAAGTAAAACGAGGAAAAATGATGAAACCGAGTTGGATGCTTGTGAAATTTAAGAAGCGCGTGACAGCATAATGCAAGATTCTAAAGTTCGGAAGTTGTCATCGCAAATTCATGGATCTTCTCGGTGTTCGTGGGAGGATGAATGCGTGAGGTGCAGTCATTTATTTGGAGTTGCATTATTGAGTAACCATGCGTTCAGCGCAGCTGTGTTTACATGATTCAGGCATGATTGGTGTGCATAATAACAGGTGCAAAATGTGAGATAACATGAGTGAAATGTGGAGAAGATCATAATTAATGCAGCTTGGTAGCTCATCATTATTCAGGCAATAATGACAACCTTCGACTCAGATAGAACCAGTTACAAGTGCAAAAAAAAAGCACTTAAGTTTTGTCATTCAGTTAACTTACGACAGTTAAAGTTTCATGAGTGCAAGGCACACTGAATAAAGCATAAATTCAGATGACACATAATGAAGTTATGAAAGATCATGAAACAGCATCCAATGACGATAATATGGAAATCAGATGCCGTGAGATCTTCAAGCCCAAAGATCTCCCAGGATATCTGATAGAGCTAAAGTGCTCAAGTTGTGAATGAATTACGCGGAGCATACTGAAGTTAATGATTCTGAAGTGGCAGAACTCGTGCGTACAATTGCGCTAGTTTGACAACAAACATAGTATACCATTAAATTAATCTTGACTTGTCTTGGCACACACACGTCTCGTCTCGGGCATGGCAGCGCATCAGGGTAGAACCAGCACACAGAAGATAAGGGTACGTCTCATAGGGGTGCATCCGGAGAAAAGGCACCATCAGGTCCAGAAGTTCACATCAGGTAGGAGGGCAGTGGCGAGGACAGACCAACAGCATTGACACATCACAAATAAGGAGGGGACTTCAGTTGAACGGCATCGGGCATCTCGACTGGATGGCAGGCACAGGCAGGAACAGGGACGGCATGGCATCAGGACATCATCCGGCTACCGAGTCCTTCCCCGCCAGTCTGCGAGCAGACCCTCTTGAGGCAGCTGGGACTGTTAACAACCGGACTGGAGGCATTGTGTCGTCTTCTTCGTCGCTTGGGCCAGCGTCACCATGGGTCACTGTTGTTGGACAAGGCAGCACCTCTTTGCCAGGGATTATCTTCAGGGTAGGGCTTGTCGCTGACGGGCTGTGTCAGAGGTGGAGGTTTCCCTGAGGATGAAGAGATGGCTTGAGGAGAATCTGTAGGAGGATCAGAGGGTCTATTCTTCCTTCTTCGTCTGCGACAATAGGGCTTGATTGGTGATTGAGTTGGCTGGGCTGGCTGGACAGGTCAAGTTGGACCGGATCACAGGTGGGTTTGCGAGAGCTATAAAGTCTCTGAGGAGGTCAATAACTTCTCGTGCTTCATCAATGTTCTGGGGTCGATGTGTGGCGACAACTTCTGCGTGCTGACGGTCTGGTAGATTCCGCAGGAAATATTAGAGGCTTAGAATGTCTCTTGTGACAGCATCAACAGCGGGAAAAGCAAGTCTTGTCAACCGCTGGACATCTGCGGCAAAGTCTCTACTGGTCTCGGAGTCTGGGTGGAAATTACGAGTTTCCAGGAGATGAAAATAATGGTGGTAGCTTCTGCAGTCTGTAAATCGGTTTCGACTGTTCTGTCATACTGGATAGAGAGGCTGTAATTTGTACCTCAGGAGTGCAAACATGTAGTCGGCAGCCAGACCTCACAAGCAAGTGAGAAAATATATAAATGTGTTTGTTCATCAGTCCAGCTATGGAGTGTCGCGTAGGCCTGGAACTGGCAGTAGAATGGCTTGAAGTGTTGTTGTCGTCTGCCGCTGAAGGTGAGGAGCTGTAACGCGACTTGTGAAGCAGGATTCTTGACTTGTTGCGTAAACTGTCTGCAAATATTATCTGCACCGTGGTTGTGAGGGTCTGGAGTTGTTGTCGTAGTATGAACAGCTCTTCTTGCGTGGACAGTGGTGATAGTAGGCAGGCCAAAAACGAAAAAGAACATGGGGTAGTCATTTGTTTGTTACAAGCAATCTGTTGTGGTAAACTGTTTGTACATATAGTAGTAAGTCATAACTAGCCGGTTGCCCCGATCAAATTTCATTTTCAAGGTCACAAATCAAGGTCAAAGGTCAAATGGTCAAATTTTACTTTTTTATTCCAAAATGTACGGTTTTCAATATTCTATCAGTGTGCAAAGGCATTTTATGTTACACATCATTTTAAAAGGTACAGAAGAGATTTTGTCGTGAAAATTTATTGAAATATATAAGAAAATATATACTAAAAAACGGCTGTTCTCCAAAACTGCAAAATACGTTAATATTCATATAAGAAAGGGATCAGCGTACCGAACTACTACCTAGCAAACATCAGTTAGTATTATTTGCAGAGTTGCTGGCAAAATACAAGGGTGTCTGTGGATTATCACTTTGTGTATTACTATTATATCGATGAGTCTAAGGTAGCATCTGTAACTAGCTCTATCAAATATGCAGCTCATATCCAGCTCATAGTCATATCCACATATCAGTCATGTGCTATTTTGCACGATATGTATCACAGTGCGAAAACAATAGAGTACAAACAACAAACAAACAAGCAAAGAGACAGACAGACTGACTGACTGACAGACAAACAGAAGTCCGCTGGAGAAATACTACGTATTCACTACAACGTAGTCAAATTCAGTCAGCAGCTCCAGCTGGACTACAACAGTTCAGGGCATCGCAGCCGCATGCAGATATACATGGCAAGTCATTCTTGAAACAGGTACATCTTAATGTTTCACATTTTGTCCTGCATCGACATGTTGCAATTTCCACTGCAGACAACGAAATGGATGGCTGTCTTGTCTACACAATATGAAGCTCCTGCGTGTGTGATTCAGCAGAGACCTGGTTGAAACTGCCTGGGGTCTTTCTGAATACGAAGTTTCCGGCCACAAACTCAGAATAGACATCTGGGGCCGTAGTGGCGAGGTTTTGTTGTTTTTTTTCTGTCAAGTAGACTGGACCCCGTCGAGCATAATTGTGATGGTCATAAACTGTTATCCAAGACATCATTTTAATGCTTCTAGATGAAGCTCCCAGTTGCCTTCTCTCTCTGCACGAATAAAGTTGAGAAGTGTTACAACCATCTCCATGTAACTGCTCCAGAGCATGAAATTGGAATTGTTGGCATTGGCCCTCATAAACTCTCTAATAAAGTCTTGAAAGACAGGAGACCGGAACGTGTCTTCAATCACCGAACTTTCTGCAACCAGAAGGCCATCTTCTTCCGATTCGAGAATGACAATGCTATGTTCTTGCCGTGACATTCAACATCTGGTAACTGGATCCCTCTATCCTGGGCCCAAGTTTTCATCATTTCCCATCTGATGCTTTAAAGTGCTTCATAGGTAAGGATAACTCTCATAGCTCTGTAGTAAGCCTTTCCTTCAAGCATTGCATCGATGGAGTTTGCGGCATAGACACTAGATTCCGTCCAAAGATCTTCCAGACCTGCATTTTCCATGTGCTGACCGATCGTGCGCAGAAAGTTGCAGGTAATATGGAAACCACCCATGAGAAATATGACGTTGCTGTATTTGTCTGGATCTGCCCAGGTGATTTCCTTGCCTTTGCTGTAAAGAGGCTGGTCAGCAGTAATGACAGTATAGCTCTGGCCGAGAAATTTATCGAGCAAAATCTCAATGACTATGGTTATTGTGTCATAACTATCAGCATTAGACTGGAGGATTGGGAGCATACCTGCGGTGGTTAGTTGTGGGTGTGAAGCTTTTGAAGGTCTTCCATCCAGGCACATCTTGGTCTCCATTACAAAGACCTAGAGACGAGCCAAGCAAAATCCTTGCCCTCCGCAAACCTACTTACGTCGTTAGACTTCATCCAGTCTTCGGGTATCATTGCAGTACCTTTCTGAAATAATGGCATCGTTTCCTTTCCCTTCCGGACTGGCGACTTTGACATTACCTGAAATTTTTCAAGGTCGCTGGGTTGGGTAGACTTTGCAGGGGTGTGTTTGCCTGCCTGTGGCTGCAGCGTTTCTGAAGCAGAGGTCTGTCTCTGCCATACCATCATCTGAGTACAATAAAAAGTGTTCTTTCCATCGATGGTCTCTTCCAGCACGTCAATATTATCAAATGAGCAGTAAAGGAAAGTGCCCGAGACTATCCTGTCTTCATGAACTTGTCCAGAATACTTTGTGCAGTAGACGTGTCCATTCTCCGCAGGGTAGCTATACCAATGGTATGGTTCGTGGCGTGGAACAGATTGACAAGTGATTCTGATCGTATTGCTTGATGCAGAGCCATACCCAGCCCAATGTGTTTTGGCGTCAGTTTTCTGCCGTCTGACAAGGCATATACGATGTCTTGGGCAATAGAACATATTTTGACCTTTGTTTGCAGTCTTTCCTCATTTTTAACAGCGTCATCTCCACTGAATAATAAGCGAGGGAAAAGATAAAGACTTTCAGGAATGACCTTTTCAACAATATCTTGATCGAGCCCTTGCCAGGAGTGTAAATGACCAGGCGTATCTTTCAACTCTACCCTAATCTTCAGCGCCACGTGAACCATCTGTTGATGGAACGACTGCTCTTTGATTGGCTCAACATACATTTTATCACTTGGAGAAAAGCTGGCCTCATCAATTGATTTTTTAAGAGAGTCAGCAATAATGCCTTCAGTTTTTTCACTGGAATGAACCAGGAGAGAGGAATACGAAAGTAGCCAAGCATATCTAGCTTTAGAGCCCACAATGCTCTTGACATTTTCATAGAAAGTAGCTCTACGAGATACGTTTCATTGGGGAACGGAAAGGCCAGAAAACTCACACATTTCTTTCTTTATACACATGTCCTCTAGCTAGTCCATTGATGAGATCAATGCACACGTTTCCAAGTGTTTCATCATCCTCCTGATCGTGCAGCTTAGATTTTGAACACTTCCTCTGGAAAGTGACCCAACACTCGAGATGGTATAAGTTATCTGCAGCAATCAGATCATTAATTCCTGCCAGCCGCGTCCGCATCTTGTTGCGCGAGTTCAATCATTTTTCTTGACGTATCGAGAAATGCAACAGTGCGAAGCTTGATGGGACTTTCAATCTGACTAAATATGCACGTGTTCCAGTCTATCCTCTGAGTTGAGCTTCTCCTTTTCGGTGGAGACAAACCACTGGTTGAAGGCTGAAGTTCACGACTCATAGATCTCTTCCGAAGTTGAGTTAGCTTTAGCTTGGATGTGAAACTGGCGTAGCATTTATTGTGCCTTTGACACATTCTTGAACAAATTCATTCTCAGAAAAAGCATTTATCCTCTCCAATACGGAATGCCGTTTCTCATCTTGCAGTTCTCTCCTCTGGTTTGCCACTGTCCAGGCTTTGACTTTGCCCTCCTGTGTTGCAACGCGCAGATTTTTTTATGAGGAAGTGTTTTGACCAAAAAAAAAAAGCGGTGTTTCAGATTTGTGGCATCTGTATCATGTTCACCTTCGATGATTGCAGCAGGTTCCATTTTGGTCGTTGGAAATTTTAGAAAAAAAGGATGTCTTTCCCTTCAAAATTTTCCCAGTGCATTGTGATTAACGAAAGATAGACCTGATATCATTAAACTTCTTTTGCCTTAATTGTTTGTAAACCTGAAAATGAAGTATTTTCATTATATTGCTTTATTTCCTTGGCAATATAGAAAACGCGTCAGTGATAAAACTGTGCACCATACTTTCTCAGTACTTCGGTCGTCGAAGTCCGTAACTTGATAGTACAATACTGCACAGCGTAAGTGACCTGTTAGCATCCCATGAGTGTAGGAATGATGCAAGGTGCGAAGGAGCTAAGGGGAGGGGGAGAGAAAAGCAGGACAGGGTAGGTGCTTTGCATTTAGCGACCTAGTATAGCTTGTATATGTAGTGAGCGAAATATGAATAGGAAAGAGGGAAAACGAAAAAAAAAAAAGGCCCCGGGGG
>JAWQUT010000126.1:1415476-1432597 GCA_033807755.1 Ellobium chinense
ACTCTTGAACTTGCATGGGTGAGAGGAAGAAACAAAATCACAAAAATTTCGTGGTCGGATTACATAAAGCAAAAAAAAAAACCTGTAACTGAGTGAGTAACGGAATAATGGATTCAACATACGTTTAAATGGTGATGATTATCACCTGCTACATCGCTCGATTTAAGCAAATTAGACGCATGAGATTGAAAAGGTTTAATTCGAATTTTCAAACTCAGAGTGAGACAGAACTATCATGTAATTGCTGAAAAAGCGTGATAGTTCAGTTTCAGTCTCAAATTTAAATGCTTATACAGAAGCCGTTTTAATCTTCCACAACGCAACATCACTTTCCCCCAACTTCGCTTAGTTTTCTTTGATTCAAAGAAGGTCACCGAAGTTAATTGGCGACACTTTGTGTTTAGGTGTGACAGAAAACATATAAATCGTCACTGATATCCTTCTATCGGTGCACTTCCAGCTCAGATGCTCCGTTCATTGTTGAGATGAAAAACTATGGCACACCGTGTGGGTCATAAGTTTTATGAATATTAAAATATTAATTACGCCCTTAATATTCATATTTGCACGGGGCAACCGGGTTCATCGTAACAGCAAGTCTCAAGCTTTCCATTGATATAGGTTGCTTGCTTGTAACAAACATTTGCCTACCCTTCGATTTTTAGAAGACTTTTTTTGGTTGGCCTGCCTACTATGACTGTGGTGAGGTAGTGGTTGGCTTGTTGTGCATTATCTTCGTCGGCGCAGGATAGGAATACACACTGCCGCACATCGTGTAGCTGAATGTGTCGCAGGAGCGCAGGGGTGAGGGCGGTGGCGTCGACTGCGTTGATTGGAACACTCTGCTCACTGGATTGCAAGTAAGGCGAGTGGAAACAATCGGATACACGAAATTATTTCCCTTGATGGCTCAGTTGGGTTGTCTGATTGTCTGCCCCTGACCGTCACTTCGCATGGCGACGCATAGGCGTGTCAAAAAGCGAGCAGTGGTGGAATAACGTCTCAGTCGTTCGGCTATGACAAAGTCTTGAAATCTTGATTTTGAAGATTGCGATGGTAGTTGTCTTGAAGTTGTAGCTGTTGTCTTCTGCTGAATATTGTGGTGTACTGGCCCCGTTCCGCCCTTGCACGTCCTCAAGCTTGAAGGGTGTCCAGTACGGTGGCAGGTTCAGGTTAATTTAAATTTCAGAACTGGATTGGTAGCAGGAAGCACTTGAAGGCAGTCTCTTCAGGTCAGATTCCACCGCTGCTTACAAATGTAGTAAATGAAGAGAAAAGTGGTTGTTGTCTGTTGATGTTGGTGAAGATGTAGGGCACGGGGGAAAGGGGGGGGGGCGAGCTTGGCTGTGGGCTTTAGCCTAACTCGAGCCTCAACCGGCAGCAGCAGTTGTCATGAACAGACCTCTGGAACACAGCTGTGTAGAATGGACGACATCAAAGTTTATTTACATATAGTGCAGACAGTATGTTATGACTACCAGCCAGCCTCGTGGGGAGAATGCATGAAGAACCTCGCAGGAGCCAGATGCGGGCTCAACTGCGCTGAGGCGTAGACTTCGACTAAAACCAGACTCGAACTCAAAACCAGACTAAATTAAGGGGGAATTGGTGTGACATGGTTACCCGGACAAATCGGAGAGCTACTATGTCATAGGCCTCTAGCCTCCGCTTGCGATGCGCTAATTTGCAAGTGCGGCACCCTAAAGGGGTAAAATTGGGTAAAATTGTGCAAAATGAGGGGCAGTTTCTTGTCCTTTATCGAATTCTGAAGTTATTTTCATGATACCTGTCTCAAAAAGTTCATTTTGATGCAAAAGGAAATGGTCACCCTGTCTCAAATGCATCGAAAAATTACTATACTACTTACTACTATAGACAAAAGCTGTATACTAAACAAAAGCTGCCTATCATCATCATCAGCAATGCCTTTCACCCCTAGCAGGGTATAGGCCACGTACAAGCGAATTCCATCTTTCCCTGTCTTGGGCCATCTTTCCAAGCTCGTTCCAAATGAGCTTCATTTCTTGCATGACCCTTTCCGCGCATCGTTTCCATGTCTCCCGTGGCCTACCCCTGCCTCGTGTTCCTTGTGGGTTCCATTGCAGTGATTGCCTGGTGATGTTTCCACTAGGTTTTTTGAGGGTGTGTCCAATCCAGCGCCATTTACGGAGTCCAATTTCTACCACTATTTCCTTTTGTCCTGTTCTTGCCCATAGCTCTTCGTTTCGTATCTTGTCTTGCCACTTCGTTTTTAGAATACTCCTCAAGCATCTGTTGATGAATGTCTGGACTTTGTTCATTACTGTCTTTGTTGTCTTCCAGGTTTCACAGCCATAGAGGAGCACTGATTTGACATTTGAATTGAAAAGCCGGATCTTGGTACGCAGTGAGATGTTGCTTGCCTTCCAGACCTTTGATAGTTGATTAAATGCAGTCCTTGCTTTGGAAGTCCTTGCTCTTACATCCGCTTCCGTACCACCTTTTTTGTCAATGATACTTCCCAGGTAGGTAAATGAGTCAACTTCTTCCAGGGATGTGTTTTCTATCGTGACAGCAGAGCTTGAGACTGTGCCTAGTTTTAACACTTTAGATTTCCCAGGATGTATACGTAAGCCGACGCTCTTTGATAGACTGTTGAGTTCCTCGGTCTTTTCTTGCATCTGAGAGTGTGTGTGTGACAGCAGTGCAAGATCATCTGAGAAGTCCAAGTCGTCCAACTGTTGCCAAGGTGTCCACTGTATTCCATTTCGTGCGCCTTTCGTGGCTTCCTTCATGACCCAGTCAATTGCCAAGATGAAGAGGAAAGGTACAAGCAGGCATCCTTGTCGCACCCCTGCTTGTACCTGGAATGGTTCTGAGAGCAATCCTTTATGAAAGACTTGGCAGCTTGTTCCATCGTATGTGGCCTTCACCAGCTTGACGAGTTTGTTAGGTATTCCGTAGTGTCTCATGAGTTTCCACAGAATTTCCTGTCAACGCTGTCGAATGCTTTTTCAAAGTCGATGAAGTTGACTAAAAGGAGTGATTTCCATTCCAGAGACTGCTCAACAATGATGCGCAGGGTAGTTATCTGGTCAACACATGATCGGTTCTTGCGAAATCCTGCTTGGTTTCCTCTGAGCTTGTCGTCTGCTGCCAGTTTGATTCTCTCCAAGAGTATTCTGTTAAAGATCTTCCCAGGTATGGACAGGAGTGATATGCCTCGGTAGTTGTTACAGTTGCTGAGGTCTCCCTTCTTTGGTATCTTGATCAGGTGTCCTTCCTTCCATTCTGTGGGTATTTCCTCTTCCTGCCAAACCTTTTCAAATAGGGCGTTCAGCATTTCCACTGATGTCTCCATATCCGTTTTAAGGGCTTCCGGTGGTATATGGTTGGGACCTGCAGCTTTGCAGGTGAGACTTCAAAGATTGTATAGCTGCCGCGATTTCCTCTCTCGTGGGTGGTTCTTTATTTATTGGGAGATTCTTTCTGGCTGGAAGAATTTCTGGCTGATTGTCTGGCGGTGGTCTGTTCAGGAGTTTGTCAAAGTGTGTCATCGGCTGAGTTGTCCTGCTGAGTCAAAGATGGTGTTTCCTTCCTTGTCCTTCACTGGTAGGGTGGGCTTGCTAAATTTCCCTGAAAGAATTTTGGTTGTCTGATAAACAATTCTCAAGTGTCCGTCTGCTGCTGCCTTCTCTGCTTTTTCTGCCAGGCCATCCAGGTAGGTATTCTTGTCCTTCTTTACCTCCCGGTTCGCTCTGGAGTACTCTTCTTGTGCAGTGAGTTTCTCCATTCTGGTACGGCAGTTGTTGACTTTCGCTTTCAGCTCTCTCCTTCTCTTGATCTGGTGTTGTCCTTTGGTCCAAGGGTACTTTGGCAGGTTGCATTTACTGCCTCCTTTATCTTGTCCCAGTGATCATTTACCTCACGTTTTTCCAGATCTTGGAGGGCTTGAAATCTGTTCTTCAGTTCCAGTTTGAATTCTTTCTTCTTAACAGGGTCCTTCAGAACACTGACTTGGTACTTTTGGCGACTTCCGGTTGTGGCTTGTGCATACCTTCTCAGTTTCAGCCTCATCTTTCCAAGGATCAGATGGTGGTCCGACCCGACATCTGCTCCGGGCAGAGCTCTGACGTCTTCCAGTGAGCGTCTAAACTTTCGAGAAATGCAGAAGTGGTCTATCTGGTTTTCCGTTCTTCCATCTGAGGAGACCCAAGTTGCTTTGTGGATCCTCTTGTGTGGGAAGATTGTTCCTCCGATGACTAGGCTGTTGAATGCACAGAAGTTCTGAAACCTTTCCCCGTTATCGTTTGCTTCTCCTAGTCCTTGTCTGCCCATGATTTCCTCGTAGTGACTATTATCGGAGCCTACCTTGGCGTTCATGTCTCCCATGACAATGTTGATGTCCTTACTTGGAAGCTTGTCTATCACACTCTGGAGGCGGTTGTAGAAGTTGTCTTTGTCCTCCTCTTCAGCATCGTTGGTTGGGGCGTATACTTGTATGATGTTCATGTTTATGACCTTCTTACCTTCCTTTTGCTTGACTTCTTTCTTTGTTCCAAATGAGGCCATGATGCTTCTTGGACCATGTGCTTCCCAACCTCTGAATGTTTTCTGTGTTGCCTTGTTTATGAACATTCCTACTCCTTCTCTATGAGGTCCATCTCTGTCACTTCCGGAATAGATAAAAAGTTCTCCTTCTTTCATTCATTTCTGTCCAGACTGGTTCAAGTGGGTCTCGCTGATTCCTAGTATGTTTAGACGGTACCTGTGCATTTCTTGAAGAACCTGTGCAGTTTTTCCAGTCTCATACAAGGTCCTAACGTTCCACGATCCAATCCGGAGAGACTTGGATGATGGTGGAGGCGTCCGCCTAACAGCTTCCTTTCGGATTTGACTGTCACGCATCATGAGTTCTCCATTTGGAGAAATTCCACAATCAGCCAAGCAGAGATTCTGGTTTTCGTTTGTATGTGTTTCTGTAACAATGTTTTGTTTTAAGGGAGGGGTTGTTAGCCCCGTAACCCAACCTCCAACCTGGAGGACGAGGTGACTCTGTGTCGGGAGTCACTACCTGTTTTTTTCGTCATTTAGTCGCCTCGTACGACACGCTAGCACCACGTCATTCCTATTCTTCGCGAAGCCGGGAACTGAACGGCTGAAAAGCTGCCTATGACGTTCAGTAAATTTCAGTGGTTAGCTGATGTCAGATCCGCTGCAAATTCATATTCTGTGAACAAAAACAAATTTTCCATGTTCGGTCAGATTTTACCAAGACTGCGACCACCAATTTTAGAGTCGAACCCTTTAGATCTTCATTTCCTTTACTTTCATCTGGCCACGCTTCAACGCGGCCTACTCCTCTTTTCTTTCTGTGTGATTTTTTTTTTGTTTTGTTTTTATATGCACGGCCTTATAAATTCTTAACATCATATGTACATACAATTGTGATGTACCGGGTTGAACTCGGGCACCCAAGCGTGCCCACTGACTGGGACGACGCTCTGTTAAGATCCAATTTCATGACGACAGTTTAATGGTGACGCGTTAGGGTCCTGAAGCCGATAGGAAATTGGGTTAGGGATAGCACCTTGACGGCGTTAGACGCGAACTTAATATCATGGTCCCAGAAAGGGTAGCGTCCATACGTTGTTTCGAAAACTAGTACCGAGAAAAATCTACTTAAATCACCTTGGCATCGACATATCGGAATTTACGACTAGCGTAGGTAGAACACGTGCGGGATGGTACAATTTGGTATGAAAATGAGAGGGAATCATGTCAGGGTAGATCAGCCATCCTGAATCGTCAAGAGAAGAACTCCAGATACAGCAGACCAAGCTCCAGCCAACTTCTGTGTTCAGCAGTGTCATAAATGCCAGTTTAGCCCTCGTGCAAGAAGTTTAAGAATTGCTAACCCAAAAGGGTGCCAGAGTTAAGCAAAGGAGCGAAGTGTAGTGCTGTTCCTGTGTGAACTCTTGGACCGAGTGACGAAGCTGATCGGGGGAACAACACCTTTTTGCCTGTGCCGACTTTAGCTGAGAACCATTTGCCAGCCATCCCATATGCCTGAAGGCAATTAGATGAGATAGTTCTGCCTAGGAGGGAAACTATTGACCTGGAGTTCAAGGGAGGCCGACGTAGACGAGGAGTTCAGAGTCATTTGCAACCAAGATATAGTAGACCGCCATAACCATAGACAAAGATATGTATTGGTGAATCTATATATTCATGTTTTGATATTATTGTGATTCACATGCGTGTAAATCATCTCATTTCATCGCCATCGTCCATCCTACTTCACATTATCATTTTCTCACCTTTATCATCTAAAGTTCTACAATAATATCTATTTCATCATTATATGAGAGCAAGTAGTTGATTGAGTTATTTACTGTATAGTTCTGTGTGTGTAGTGTCAGACTGGATCGCTAGTAGACATCCTCTAGGAGGGCCATACTGAGTGTGGTAGAAAGGGGGCGGTACCCGAGGGAACATAAAACACGGGAAGTCAGTACCCTGTGTGGAAGACGACCCCGTGACAGTGGTGTCAGAAGTGGGATAATAATAGCTCTGGGGTAAACAATTACAGGGGTGATTCAGCATTGTAATCACTTTTACCTTATCATTGTACCTAAAGTAGTGGGTTTGTACCTGTTGCTATCACTGTTAAACCTCACGGTGTAAGCCTGTGCCTAACTTGCAGACAAATCAGTATCTTGGTTGCAGTATGGACTACCTGAACGCTCTGAGGTTAACAAAGGCTGAGGGGGTGAGCAAAGAGACGTTCATAGGGAGCAAATGCTGAAGGCTATAGACCCAAATCTAGCCGTGTACCTTAGAGAGAGAGATCCGAAGTCAATTCAGGAATTTGTGGAGCTGGCAGATCTCTATTCAGAGGCTCATCAGACGAGGCAAGGTCATTAGCAACAAGTCAGGTAAGCGTTTAGAGGGCAGCGATAGGACGGGGGGNGGGGGGGGGGGGGGGGAGTAAAGCGGCGTGTTTCACCTGTGGCTCTCCTAATCACCTGAGGAGGGACTGCGACAGAACTAAGTTAATTATTAACTCACTGGAGACTGACCTATTTCTGGCAGTCAGTACTGCGGGGACTGATCTAAAAAATGGCTGCCACCCCACTGGGACTGAGGATTTTGGGCTGTTTTCAAAACATCACTGCATTTGTGTAAAAGTTGATACTTTTATATGATTTTTTGCACATAAGAAGATAAACATGAGTTCTAACAAAATATGAAATCAGATTTTTGATGCATACAGTAGTTTTTTCTGGAAAATTAATTTTGTGACCTATATAAAATGCAGATGTAGATGGACCACCTCGCTAGTTTTGCCTTACTGCAGGTCGTAAGGGTACAAAGGAAAGTTCAGAATCACTGTCCTCCTCATGATTATTCAAATCCTCAAGTTCTGAGTCGGTAGACTCAATGTCAGAGCCATCTGCCATGAACTCTTCTACCACTTCTCTTGCTGATCTGAGCTGCCGTCGAGACATTTTGGGATAAAACGATCGGTTTGAATTTCGAAAAATGCTTCGCGTTCTCCTAACGGGAAGTGACGAAATACGCAAGAAAATTGTGTAAACATACTCACAGAACAGTTGTACAATATTTACGAGCAAACACAAGGACTGGATTTGCTTACAGATAATTAATTCTGTAGGACGTGTATACACGTCGTCAGTCACCAAGCGAATAATGGCGGACGACGTGTATACACGTCGTCAGTCTCCAAGCGAATAATGGCGGACGAAGTGTATACACGTCGTTAGTCTCCAGTGAGTTAAAGAAGGCTGCTGCCGCAGTAGTGGAACGCAACAACCGAGGTAAGTCCCAGAATGAAAGGGGGCGAAGTTGTTTTGTGTATGGGTCCCATCTTCATATTGCTAGGTTCTGCAAGAAGAGGCAGACTGAGTCAACAGCAGTTGTGTTAACTGAAGGCTGCAAGAGCGGGAATGGGGACGGTAGACCGCCAGCAACAAGGGCGAACTGTCGCCAGGAGGCTGGAGAACTGAGTGATTCCCAGACCTCATCAGTGCATGAGCACGTAGGGACAGATGAGCACGAAAACAATTCACTGAGAATCGAATGGGGAGGTGCTGCATTTGGTGAAGACTTAAACGCTCAATTTTTGGAGAAGGGGAAGGTATGGGACACTGGTGTTACAGTCCTGCGGGACACAGGGTGTACCTGTGCCATTGTTAAGGGGGATAAATTACCTCCCAACAGTTTGACCGGAAAGGTCAAAAGTTATGTCCTTATGGATGGGACAAGGAGAACAGCTCCTGTTGCTAAACTGTGGGTAGAGACACCCTTCTATACGGGGTTCCTCAACCCTTTAGTAGTAAAGGAACCTGTTGCAGACATATATTTGTGGTATGTAGTAAATTGTGCTTTACTTTCATGCTAGCATCAAACTTAAGTCACTCATGCATCCACTTGAGACAAATCATTTGCAGTATCACTTTTGACATACAGTTATTTCTTCATAAGGTTATTGCCACTAGATGTTATGCAAAAACAGAATTAGGTAAGCTGCCTCTGTCTTCTAGTTACTTTTCTCATGACCTAGGATGAGGTGTCCGTATGATATGAATGTAGCTTGCACAACTACTCCTGCCAGTTCACTTTCCAGCTCATTGTCAATTTTTCCCACGTCAATGCCATTTGCCATGTCCATTGCCAAGAGTCCGAGCCTCTGACGCAGTAGTTCTCCGCTATGTGTCTGCGTAACCTTGTTATATTTCACACTGCGTTATCTACATCTGAGCCCAGTCGTCCATAATATCTGACTCCTGTGAAGTCTTCAAGCCATTTCTCCATGAGGTTTGCTGGAAGATGCGACCGATGTCATACCATGCTTTCTACACTTTGTATAAACTACTGTAAATAGCTGCCTTCCTGACGACTGTGCATCACTGAGCATCAGTCCTGTCGAAACCCCGGAGCCAAGCTCACCTCCCACCTTGCTCAACTACATCAACTAAAATTACGAGACAGTTTTTTAGCTACATTTCTATACCAATTCTACACCTAACTACAGAATTTCAGATCTCTACTTAAAGGAAGACTGCACCCAGGGGCGTAGCGTAATGGTAGTCAAATAGTCATTGACTACCACTTCAAAAAGGAAGGCCTCACAAGATGTTAAAACGGACACAGATAGCAGAAAATAATTGAAATAAGAAAGGCCTGCGTTCATCAGCCTTATGAATTCTCAGCTTAGAAGACTGAACGAAATAAAAAAGTCATTTCATATTTTTGACTATGAAAGGCAACCCCTAAAGCCGCGCCTCTTCTACCGTACGTCTAGTATCATATCAAAAGAAAGGCGACTGCACCCTGACTGAGCCCCAAACGCAGTTCAGCTTGGAAAATTCAGCAGTCAGAAAATTTGACTACACAGGGTAACTCGTGGGCAGCTCCTCTTCTACTGTATTATACGCAAAAAATCATCACTCGAACCCAGACTGAGCCCCGAGTAGTGTTAAAATTTCCATGCCTATAGGCAAAAATCAAAATGCCTACGGAAGACAAACGAGGTCAGACGACTGATTCTCTTTTCCCATTGGCCGAAGTTGAATAAAGTCGTGTGTGTTAGCTAGCCTGCATCACCCGGCGCCAGGGTTGCCAGACTTGACTCTTTTGGAGCCAAATAGCAGTTATTTCTCTTTTTAAAGAGCTCTTGGGTCTCAAATAATTGATTTGCTCTTTGGCAATTTTTTTGGTTCAAACAGTCAGGTTAAAATTGACTAATTTTTCAAATTTAAAATACTTATATTTCTCTCAAAATAGTATCTCAAATGGTCGGGCTTCTGTCATAATTGCCCGATGAACACGGATAAAAAAAAATGATCCCATTTGACACGCAGTTCCTAAGATGTCGCTCTGGTGTTTGTAAAAAGATTTATGATAACTATAATATCCACGAATATCCAATCCACAAGCAGTTTGTAGAAAAAAATTCTGTTAAGTAAAATCCTGATTCCTGTAGGCCCATTTCGAACATGGTTTGGCTCATTTTTGGCATGTTTGCACGCAATTTGGCTTCGGCTCGCAAAAAAAGTCTGACAACCTTGCTCGGTGCGTCTAACATAGGTCTAGAATAGATCTTAGTCTAGAGTTGGACCCTGGATAAATTGAGACCATGTGCTTTGGTAAGATGAACTCAGTGGACCTCCTAACAAACGTGAATGTTGTATTGAAAGCAGCTAATGTTGCCTACAAGCTCTCTTTTAGAATCTCATGAAGAAAATAAAATAGACTAAACAAGCGCAGTTATGAACCAGACACGAACATGAATACGATTTTCCTAGCGATGGAAGTAAAGCTGATCATTAAACCTATTCCTTCAACGACATCGCCACAATATATTTACCCACATAAAAGACGTGTCAGTTTTATCTACAGTGAGTAAACATAAAGTGAATACAATTAATACAGTGCTGTTATGGTTGAGTTAGTTGTTTTTGTCTCTGTTGTGGTTGTTGTCACGATATTTTACTGATGTTATCATACGCTCTTGGTATAGATGGTGCAGCAAATATTAGCCGTATAATACCTCGTTTGTCTTCCGCACCAAAGAAAATGTAGGTTGACCAAAAGGCAACAGTGCGATGATTTGCGTGGCCAATGTGCAGACTTGCCTACCTGGTTTCGACCCCTACGCTACGCCCCTGACTGCACCGTCCCACAGACCATATTAAATCATACGATTCCTTATTATTCCAATAAAACAGTCTTTCAAGTGTCTGTCATAATGATATAACGCCTCTGCTGGCCCCAGACAACCCACAGGGTTACATTGTCCAAAGTCCGAATTGTTGCAACCAATGCGCGCGTGGCGGCCATAAGCTGACGTCAAATACGTTCTTGCCAAATGGCCAAGCTGTCTAGTCAGTGCTCTGGGGATGGGTAATAGCATGTTGGTATGAATGTTTTAATTCCTCTGTAAATAGTAGATATGCCAAACGAAATCATGCTGAGGCAATTAAAGTGCAGTATACTTTCTCTGGCTTACACTGTCAAGCTTTACATTTCAATCTGGAATACCAGAGCCTTAATTAAAAGCTGAATAATACATTGTCAGGTAAAGGTGTCTGTGGCTGCTGGAACGTAAGTGACGTCAGCATTTTTGCTATAGACTTCTGCTGATCGGGGAAGGGGAGTAATTCTGGACGCAGGGATCGGGGAAGGGGAGTAATTCTGGACGCAAGGGCCAAACCCGGTAATTCTAGCTCTCCTTATTGCGTCAGATTACATACGCTCACGGTAACAGTACGATGCTCTTTCTTCGCAAAATTGACTCGGTGGGCACCACAGATAATTTTTATAGAAAAATGGAAAATTATTTTTGACGTGCATGTTCTGCATTAAAGCCAGTCATGAATTGTGATCATACAACCCCATGCAATAAATTTGTAAGAAAATGAAGGCTTCATAATACTAAATAGATCAGAAATATTTCTTTAAAACCAAGGCAGAATTAAATCTACAGAATAAAAAAANATCTCCAGATTCGCTCAGATTATCCCACCGCAAAATGACACATGCGCATGTGCCAGTTAGTAGATGGGCTGGGCATCAGAGATCAGACCGGGTCTCCTAGCCACAAACTGACCCATCGCCACCTGTCAGTCACAAAACGCTGAACCGGGATCCTCGCTTCAGAAGGAGGTGTGAAATGCCACAGCTGGCCACATCTGCGTCTTTGATTTTGGTTTGTTTCTCGGTCGGCATAATTTCATGCGTACCTGTGAATCAATTTTCTACCGTCGGTTTGACGGTCGGAGGAACGAAAGATGTCCCGTTATTGCGTTGGCATTGTCTGCCGACGAGGTAACAGTTATTGTTTAAATAACACATTGCCTTGATTGACAAGTGGAGAGTTCTTTAATGCACTGACCAATAACGAGCTACTGATTGCAGTTCGTTTGAATCCCCGCCCCAATCTTCTGAAAATAAAAGAAAACGCACCAATTTCTGATTGTCAGTCATTGAGTTTTGTGGCTCTGATTGAGTATTCGTGAAGCTTTCCATACAGCACTCAAGCAAACAACTTAGCTTTAAAGATGAAGCATTTTGACGTTATCGTGAGATGGGACATAGATGCCTCTGTCAACACTGTCAGTACGAAAGACCTGAGGAAAATGAGAGGCACGAAGAGGTTCCATGTTGGAGCTAATTTAGCTAATGTTGAGATGTCGTGGTCTCCACATGGGAAATTTTACACCGGTGAAGTCATTGGTTTGCAGAAGAACACCGGAGATATGGACACTGAATGTGTCACTTCAACTGGATCAGATTCAGATGACGACGTGCCACTTGCTGTCCTAAAGACCCGTGTTGTTCAAGACATTTCCCCAGGTCATGATTCTCCTAATCATGAATACGTGCAGAGCTGCAGTCAGAATGGGTGCCACGAAGAAATCTTTGCCGCTTGCCCCATCTGCATCAGCTTGCTCTGCTTCGATCACTTTGATCACCTTACACCATGTGAGGATCATATTGAACTGCCTCCAGAGGACGTCTTGAATGCACTCAACGAATCCTTTGGAATGGAAGAGATGTCTGCACCGCAAGCAGCAGTGACAAGCGAAGCCCCAAGTCCTCCTTCAGCAGAGATGGAATGTGAAATACATGACCTTTCGACAGCACCATCAACCTTGAGTGATATCACTAATCATTCATCACCCATTCGAAAAAGGAGGCATCTATCAACACCAGCTGATGACAACGTTTCAAACAGTAGTTCTACGGATCAGCGGAAGCGGGCGAAGAAACTCAGAGACTCTGGGCATCATTATATTTCTTCTTCGCCCACAGAAAAGGAATCCCCCCCCCCCCNNNNAGCGACGGAAATTAAGAGATAGATGCAACAGTGTCTATTGTGAGCTGAGAAACCTGTGCTTGTGAGACACCACCAAAGGTTTCTGCAGGAAAATACTCCGATTTAATGTCACTGTGTGAGGGAATAACCCCTCTTATTTAAGTCACTCGGACCACCTAGTGTTTTACCGTAACTTGCCTCATGAAAAGTAATAGAGGAGTCACACATCAGCTTTAAAGCACAGCATATGAAGGCAGTGCATTCCATTAACAATATATTTTTGAAAGAGAATTTCAACGATCCATTGACTACTTTATCATCATGAAATACATGTACAGCATTGTTCCATGTTACAATAAAATACAGTGTTGCCTGTTTCCAGCCCTCACATTGATGTTCAAACGTATCAAAACTTAAATATTTTCCTTGTTTCAGTTGATTGTCTATCTTCTTGACTTGCCTTTTGGTTCCACTTTTTATGTTTTGCATTAAAGAAACAGGGCATGAGAGAGAGAGAGAGAGAGAGAGAGAGAGAGAGAGAGAGAGAGAGAGGGGGGGGGAGAAAAGATAGAGATAGGGAGAGAGAGATGAGACTGAGCGAAAGAGAGGTGAGACAGTGGGGGAGACAGGCCTATGATTTATTGATTTCATTTATTAGTGGCATTTCTTTTTGTTTCTTTTAAATCCAGTCTTAAAAAGTGCTGTAATTTCACATCCATCTATTTCTGTTGTTCTTCTACATTCTGGTCTACTGCAACGCTCCTTTTGTTATCTTATTATATCGACACGTAAATCTCATCCATTGCCTTTTATCCTTTTGTTGTTGTTCTTTTTTTTTTTGCTTCTACATTTTGATCTTAACCCTTCTTACTGCCTTTCTTTATTTCCATTATGTCCATATCCTTATACGGTAATTAAATAACCATTATTTCTGTTCAGTTATACTTACACCTGATGTCATATAAATTGTTCATTTCATGAAAGGTTAAACTGCCTACCTTCTCGTGACATTTCTAACAGAAATAAACTATAGTGCATGTACGGAAAATATTCAAATTAAATGTTTTCATTGTTATAATTCAAGTCATAGATGTCCTCTCAATGTTGTGTTGTGTGTGTGTGTGTGTGTGATGGTTGTTGATGGTTTTTTATTTTGCTGCTGTTACTGTCTTCTCCTGCCGAATGGTGTTGCTCCTCCTGTTTTTGGTGATGTTATTCTATTTGGTAGTCTTCTCTACTTTCCATCGTGCTGCTGCTGTTGTTGTTGTTGTTGTTATTATTGCTGTTATTGTCATTAAATATTGTTATCATTGTGGTCGACTCTACCGTTGTCGTCTACATGTAACAAAATTGTCCCAAATAATTTGGGTGGGCTTATTAGGTAAGAATAACATCTAGCTAAGACTGAGAGCTGAGCACTTAAACTTTCTGTCTTTCATGAGTTCTTCTAGGATAGTCTAGCTTTGTGCTCTTTATCAGATATTGGAAAATCAAAGTCATTCTCTCCCTCTATTTTATTTTTACACAGTCCTCAACGAAATTATTCCCACTGCAGTGCTGTATCAAGCTAGCCCTCCCCTAATATCAGCCGCACCCATTATAAAGCCTTATCGAATAAGGGAACCTACACCCAACAATGCCCCAGTCACTAGTCAGGAAGACAATGGGACCTATCGCCCAATCCTAGCGTCTCAGCCTGCCCACAAACCGTACCATGCGCATGTGCCACTTTGTGGCTGGGCTGGCTGGCGACAGGGAGCACTTTCCTCCCAGTCACAAACCGTCCCATCGGACCATGTCTGCGTATTACGCAATATTGCACAACTACGAACATATGTTTTGGAATCAAAAGACATCTGTGTGAAAGAAGAATGAATTACGCAATAAACGGTGTAATTTTTGTTAACACAGTTTACATTAAACTACCAGAAATCGGCGTCTGAAAACATGGCAATTTTCAAATCGCTCTCCTGAAAAACTAGCATTTTGACGATGTGCCACTTTGCGGTTGGAACGACGATTTTTATAGAAAAATGGACAATTATTTTTGACGTGCATGTTCTGCATTAAAGCCAGTCATGAATTGTGATCATACAACCCCATGCAATAAATTTGTAAGAAAATGAAGGCTTCATAATACTAAATAGATCAGAAATATTTCTTTAAAACCAAGGCAGAATTAAATCTACAGAATAAAAAAAACTAACTCCTTAACCTCAATGAGAAAGGGCAAATGTTAAGCCGAGCTAGTAGTTTAGGAATGGGGTGGAGTACTTGGGGGGTGGGGNNNGATACTTTGACATCTTGTGAATCGAAAGCATTGATGGTCGCATGTGAAAGAATCCATTTTACCTCTCAAAAATGCATTTCATTAGGGTCACCCCCTCGGTTTTCTTGGCTGATTATATGAATTTAGGCTGAAATTGTCTGTTTTGATCGCATATTTTGTCTATACGCAATAAAATTAGACCTATCTTGTTGCATACCGTTGGAAAGGAAATTTTCTCCTCTACAAGGTCAAACTCTCATTGGCTAGCCAATGAAAATGTCGGAACGACGGCATCTCCCGAAAGCGAAACATTAATTATGTCTGGCCTTATTTACATCGCTGAAAATAGCTAGGTCACGGCCTACTTTTCAATCGGAACAAGTCATGCTGATGTTTCATTCACTCGTTTGTTTCCGGCAAGCGTGACCTAGTTATCTGATTGGATTTCTTCGGTTCGGGTGGCCTCATTTCTATTTGTATGTAAATAGCAGCATACAGGTTAGCACGTGAATACCTAACAGGAAGGAGGTGGCCAAGACATTAGCAGCCTAATTTTTCTTTGTGATCCTCAATTGTTGTGATTATCATAATGCCGACAAGAAAAAGAGGCTGAGGAAGGTGGCCCAGCCTATCAGCCGGGCATGTAAGTACAGTTTTTCGGACGCATTTTGTGTGTGAAATTTTCAAAGGCATTTTTCTCAAAACTATACTTTTCAACACATAATTCGAAACTCCATCATAATTTACGAATCAATCTTTGCGAAATTTGGTATTAAAGCAGTTTATAGGTGTACAAAAAAAGTAGCAGGGAGACATTTTGACTTTTTTTTTTTTTCAGGAAATATGTCGGCGAAAACATGGGGGGAAATCGATATTCTAATACATACCAATTTTGAAAATTCATAAAATATTTTTTTATCATTTTATCAAAAATAACTATCTGTTACTTTGTAGACATGGTGTATAAAAATGCATGTGTGGAATTTCAGTTGGATTGCATTTCATCTGAAGGAGGAGTTTCCTTTTGAAGTTGACGGTTTTCTAAGTAGAAAATTCAAGATGGCGGCCGTTTCCATAGCAACCATAATAAAATGTAAAAAAAAAATTGACTGTTTTTCACTAATTTGAACCTGCTGAATCCAAAAATCAAGGTTAAAATCATGTGGCACCAAGCATTTAGAAAAAGGCCCTCAGGTGGCGCCCCCCCNCCCCCTTAAGCATCTGTCTGAGACAAATCATTTGCACTATCATTTATTAAATACAGTTATTTCTTCACTGAGATATTGGCACTTAATGTTATGCAACCGGAGTAGATAAGCTGCCTCTCAGCACCTTAAGATCATGTTTTCTAGTTATCAGTTTTCTAATGGCGTGGGATGATCTGTACAACTTATTTATCTTGCTATGCCCTACAATTTGATGTATGACATGTTGATGTAACTTGCACAGCTACCCTGCCAGCCCCCGTTAACTTTCCAGCCATTGTCCATTTTTCCCCACATTGATGCCAAATTAGCGCATCGCAAGATGAGGCGAGAGGCCTCTGACGTAGTAGCTCTCCGATATGTCCCGCCTAACCATGTTACATTTCACACCAATTTCCCCCTGAGTTAGTCTGGTTTTGAGTTCGAGTCTGGTGTGAGTCTACGCCTCAGCGCAGTCGAGCCCACATCTGGCTCCTGCGAGGCTCTTCACGCATTCTCCCCACAAGGCTGGCTGGTAGTCTGGAAACTGCGACTGCATACATGTAAATAAACTTTGAATTTTGATGTCGTCCACTCTACACGGCTGTGTTCCTGACATCTGTTTGCAACAAATGCGGCTGCCGGTTGAGTTCGAGTTAGGCTAAAGCCCATAGCCGAGCTCGCCTCCCCGCCGCTCATCATCTTCACCAACAACAACATCAACAACAGACCAAACAAACAAACATCCTTTTTCTCGCCATTTACGGCTGTATATACTAACACCAGTGTCAATGAAGTTACATTGATGGAGTTTAGATCTGGGTACATTGCCTAACTTGGGGAGG
>JAWQUT010000126.1:1432881-1444044 GCA_033807755.1 Ellobium chinense
GGGGAATTGGTTAGCAAAACTAGATGTAAACAAACAATTTCAACTGAATACAGTGCTAACTGGTCAAATTACCTATAGTCTGGTCCAGTCATTCAGAGCCTTTTTCGACAAATTTTAATGCTGGAACTTTGGAACGGAGACCAGAACGGCTTTTCCCTGCAATTTGCCACTTTCTGCCACAAGAATGGAAGCTTCTACCCCCTTTTCAAACTGAAACATTGCATTTCAATTGCACAGCTGACTGAAACTGGAAAAGAAGATGGGGAAAGAGATTTAGAACAGTTTAAATATATGTGTCTGGGTACTCCTTTCTTCATACTTCGACAACATGGCTCACAAAACTTGTTAGGATAACGGCTAACGTCAAGTTATGGGCAAGGACAAGGACAACTATGGATAAAGCGCAATTAAAAATGTATCAGCATATCTAAATGTTGCCTTTTTTTTTTTTTTTTGTACAGTAGATGTAAAGAACTAAGAATGTTATGTGGCATACTGCATCCTGAAAAGCGAAAATCTAAAAATATTTTCCTGACTCTGAAATCGGGGCGCTCAGTAACGTTTCACAAAGTATTTAAAATTATTTTAAAAAACCATTATATTTCTGCACATTTCCTTCATTGCCTACATTTTTTTTCTTTTTATACTTACAGCTTACAGTCGAGGGCGATTGTGGAAATAAACGTGATGAAAAATTTATCCTGTGTCTGAATATTGCCCTGATTTCAGATTCCGTAATGTTGCATCCTGTAAAACGTAATCCCAAAAACTTTTTTCGGACCATGAAATCAGGGTAATTCGCATATGGCTCACAAAAGTCTGTTGGATTATGGCTTGCAGCGAGTTACACGAAATGTGGGTAAACTGTGATTAAAAATGTAAAGGTATTATTGTAAATGAAGAGAAAAGTGGTTGTTGTCTGTTGTTGATGTTGGTGAAGATGTAGGGCACAGGGAGGCGAGCTTGGCTATGGGCTTTAGCCTAACTCGAGCCTCAACCGGCAGCAGCACTTGTCATGAACAGATGTCAGGAACAAAGCCCTGTACACTGGACGACATCAAAGTTTATTACATGTAATGCAGATAGTATGTTATGACATCAGTCACAGCGTCCAGACTACCAGACAGCCTTGAGGGGAGAATGCATGAAGAGCCTCGCAGGAGCCAGATGCGGACACGACTGCGCTGAGGCGTAGACTTCGACTAAAACCAGACTCGAACTCAAAACCTTTGCCCCCGTGGGTCTGAGAGACCCACAGCACCTGTTTTTGTGCCCAAAAAAAATAAAAATTAATTTTTTTTGCCCAAATGGTCTCTACTCTCCTAAAATATTATGATATAACATGTGATCAAATAATTTTTTCTCAATGGTCAGCGAGTGACTGACCACAGACCACATTTTTTTACACCCGATTTTGCGCTCTTGAGGCCTGTGAGACCCAGACTCCAGATATAGGATTTTATTTACCCACCCGATTTTGCTCCCGTGAGGCCTGTGCGACCCAGACCTCAAATAGAGAAAAACTCGACACCCCTCGATTTGTTTCTCGTGAGGCCTCTCAGATCCAGAGGCTGACGATACTAGCGATGTGTGAGTACACATGTTCTTCCTATTACATGTATTTCCTTTGATCTTTTTACATGCTGAATGTATCGATTACCCGATATATTACCCGAAAGCGATACTTTCGGATATAGCATCAACACTACATATATTATAGAACTGTATGTCTTGCCCAGTGGTCAGTGTGCCCTCGGTCAGTCATTTTAAGAGAGTGAGCAGTCCGTCCGTGCTAACTGAGCTCGCTGAAGAAGCCTGGTGTCCTGTTTTGGTCATTTTGGTCTGCCTGTTTCTCACTGTTGCAGCAAGAGGTAAGTAAAGCTCAATTTCTTAGCCTTTCAACAATGTTGTTGCAAGGTGTGTAGCGTATAATGCTAATGACTTGAAATTCTCTCGTTTGCTCGTAGAGTTATTCTTCAACTGAATTTGGCACTGAGACTTACAATTACATGAAGTGTTCACTCGTAAAAGTGTACTCTCTGGACAGTGCGCTGCAGTTTGCAAAGACTTTCGCAGGAGATTATTTTCAATTAAGTGTCCTAACTAAAATCTGCAGATTAAAGGGTTTCGGGCAAAAAAATAACAATAATAGTAGAGCCAAAATGTTGTTTTAAAATTGAGATTCTTGTTTAAGAATGTTGGCAGAGTATACCATTTTGAATCTTTTGTCATTTCTTAGATAAGGCCATATTTACTAACTCCACGATAATTAGTAAAGTCATTACTGTTGCATCCATGCCCCGGGGAGTGACGCCAGTATACTTCACCGTGCACGAGGGTGTGTGGTTCTTGCGTAGAAAGCAAGCATTATGTCATAAGAAAGGAACAACGAAAGAGAGAGCGAATGAGACAATCAAAAACGAACAAATATGAAGCAAGTGTTAGTTTCAGTTCAGTTATGTTATTTTACTCCCTTTTGATTCATGGTCTCAATGAAAACTTCGTTAATTTAAATTTTCTTGGTAACTTTCTTGGATCGCATATTTTTTTCCACCACCCTCATTGCGCTCATCGTAGATGGCCTTACATAGCTCTTCCAGGGTGATAAAGTGTGCATGTTGGTGTAAACAAGATTATTGTTAGGTTTGCGTATACAGTAGATATAATGTACCGTGTAAATTGCTGTGCATCCACAGGTAACAATGTTATGGTTTCATTGTAGCAATAATTATAATACTATGATTTCAGCAGCTTGCCATTCCACTTAATATTGTGTACATTACATGCGTATGCATCTCATGGGCTAGTGTCTTCGCTCAGGGCTTGGAAGCACAGTCTTAAAGCTGTCCGTTGTTTCTCTGACGATAAGACAAACTACAATATCTGTGCAACCAAGTCTCTTCTATACCTATTCAATTACTTATTGCAATCCCCACAGGCCACCCTAATAAGACTACACGCGTGCTAATCGCTTTTACGCGAGTCAAATCTCGTGCCCATTCCTTGACCGGCTGTGACTGCATCCCCCCAGTTTTCCTCGCTCGCTCTCTCTCGGTGACGTCATAAGTCCACAGCTACGCCTGGCTTGCTTTGTTTACCTTTGGTTCGGAGTGGAAGACACTGAGATTTGTGTATCATTCGTTGTGTGTGTGTTGTTTTGATCTGTATATTTTCTTTAGATGTCAAGTCTACTCCGCTATGTATAGACTTATATGATTACATGATTACTTTATTGAATCCATGCCCCTCTCCTCCCACCCACCCCTCTTTTTCCCCTCATGATCTCAATTTTCTGTTTGAAGCATGAAAATGAATGGCGCTTTTTCCACATACCATGTCAACACCTACGTGCAATTTCAGTCAGCTGCTACAAACAGTGATGGATCCCGCCGGTGGCTCGGGGGGGGGGGGGCAGTGGGGGAAGATGGGCCAGCCTAGCAATTCCCCTTCTTTGATTTCTTGTCATAGAGAGAGAGAGAGAGAGAGAGAGAGAAAGAGAGAGAGAGAAACTCAGATAGAAAGAGATGGATGGGAAGCGAGTGAAAGAAAGCATGCGTCCATAGGAGTGCTTTACCGCAGCAATAATTTATCTTAATTCTAAAACTTCACACATTAAAATAGCGGGTTGACCTTTAAGTTTAAGCTGAAACCCGTGCTCCCCCCTCACTTGAGACTCCTGCTTCTAGTGTGCACTTCCTAATGAATGCGTGTGATGTGTATGTGAGTGTGCCTGTGTTCGTATGTCTGTGCAGTTCGTATGTCTGTGCAGTTCTGCTGGCGTCTTCATATATAGTAAGAAAGACAAGTTTCCCAACCGTGGAAAATAACGTCATACTTATGTGAGCCGAGGGATGGGTGGGGGAAAGTTATCGAGTATAGGAATTATAGGAATGGGAATGGGATGCTAAAGACAAGGAGGGAGAGGGGAGAGATAGGGAAATGGGGTGATGTTTAGGGGTAGGGGTATGGACTATCGGGAACAACAACGCCAATAGGAAGTGAGCTAAGGAAGAGGGTGTCTTAAGTCAAGGGTGCAGGGAGGATTTTAATGGGTACATCCACGAATACACAATGCAAAGGACTGAGGCCGCAGGTAAGCCTGAGGACTTTTATTGACGGTACTAGATCACCATAACAAAGAAAAACCAAGAAAAATAAAAACTAAATGAACTAAAAAAAAAACCTTAAAAAACTAAAAACCCAACCAGAGGCAGGCGATGCCTAAGGAAGAAAAGAAACAAAAGAACACATTAACAACATTGGTAGGATATTGACACAACTCACATGATACTGTACTATAGTGCGTCCAACAATATACGTTCTCGGATTTTCGCGAATATCTTTGATTTGTTTGGATCAATCTTCGCCAAATTTTGCATAGCCTCCTGTTTCAATTTGTCTTGACAAGAAACTATTTTTTGACAGCTACGAAGATGGAAATGCAAAAGTTTTCTTCATCAACTTATATAAAAAAAACTCGACCCACAGGAAATCGCGAAAATAAGGTGGTTTACAGCTACGTGGATTATGATGTGAAGATACGCAGCTTCTCTAAACACAAACATTTTTGATACGGATAATTGTAGTGCATGTTTCAAAATTCTAATATCAAGGTTGTTTTGTTCCTGTAATATTTAACTTTTCAATTTACTTTAGCTTATGCTCTTTGTGTTTCTTGGCATTTGTCATGTCATTTTTAAGACAGCAGAAGAGTAAACTTCTAATATAGAAAGATGATGATTGGACGATTATATCTTATTTAAACTTAGATGATGATGACGACGACGAGGAAGATTTGCCTCAATTTGTCCTCATTATTTACTAGTTTGTATTACAAACCTTTAGCTTCCAGAGCCCATAAATGGTTTCCTTCAAAACGTAGTCTAGATCTGTATGAAAAATAAATTTGTAGGATGGCAGTAGCAAAAGTAACTAGAATAATAGCAACGCCATGAGCTGCTAGACAGGGCTTGCACAAATGTGATCGGGATTGGTGATAAGGAGAAAAAGTTTACAAATTCACTTTACTTCCAACTAGATCTAGATGTGCAGTTCAAGATTTTATAATTATGGCGTAAGCTTATTGCCCATTATGATGGTATAGGCTTATAGNGGGGGGGGGGGGGGGCAGGGACCTGAATTCCTTGGCTTGCCCGCATCAGACAGGAAGTGGCATGCATGATCAAGGTAAAAGGTTAAAAGCACATCTCAAAGTTTGTCGCTTCGAAAGAAACCATTGACTCTAAATCTAGATTCCACCCACCTCTGAGTTATTAATTGAGCGCGTCAAACGAGGCGGATCCATGTTTTTATTATGTCGAATGCCGGTAAATGGACCGAGCGATATGTAAAGATATTTTTGTTTGCAAGTGGCTGTCGTGTTCGGCTAACTTGAAGTGTGTAGTACACTCAGGATAACTGAAATGGTTCCTGGCCGGATGTGATTTGAGAGTTTAGTACCTTGAGCGCTATTTCTTTGACTCCTAGATCATACTGTCGAGGCATGACATTAAAAATATATTAAGATTTTAATAGTTGTGAGTCGGCTTTTTTAATGTTTGTGTAGACCAGCCTTTTGTTTGCATCAGAATGCTTGGCATGTTCATTACGCAGAACAAAAACTGGGGTGGGCACAATGATGCACAATCGGGAGTCCAAACAATCTGCGCCAAAATCAGTGTATTATTGTATGTTTAAAAAGGGGAAGGGGTGAAATGCATCGAGATGGAGCCATCAAACTGTACACTCTTTTTGATAAAATATGACGAAGGGAAGGGGTGGGGACAGTAAGAAGTCAGAGGTAGCGAAGAGACTTTCTATTAGTTGCTGATGACTGTTGTATTTTATTTTATGTCAATTCTGGTCATGGACGTAGCAGTTTGTCCTTTTTAACGGATGCGGTCGGCGATAAAAACGGCAACGTGGGAGGAGAAAATGTTTTGTCTCAATTGCGGAACACAGAACGTGAGACTGCTAAAACACAGAACATTGCATTGCCTGAAATATTTGGACTTGCTCTTATGTGGAACTGATGTCAACAGAAGACGACTATGAAAACTGTAAAACTTCTGTATTTTAAACAATCGAGTGTCTTGAGTTTTTTATATACTTTTATGAAGAAAACTTTTTTATCTGTAACTGTATAAAGATGAAAAAATATGTTTCTATCAAGACAAATTGAAACAGGAGGCTATGCAAAATTTGGCGAAGATTGATCCAAACAAATCAAAGATATTCGCGAAAATCCGAGAACGTATATTATTGGACGCACTATAATAGGGTTCTTCAGATCTTCCGCGTGAAACCTAGGGTCGCTCTAAGTCCGATAACTGCCTACGTCATCAGTCAGAGGGCAGTGGGCACCTAGCGAGGCTGGGGGGTCAAAGTGCATATCCGTGCATAACATTGGCCGAGGCTAGTGATCAGCTCCATGTGGAGCATGGAGAAGATGACGTTCCTGGCGCTAAAATTGTTTTAGTGACCAAAATCTACTTCATCAAATTGTTCTTCTGTAGGGTATCCCCACAAAATCAATGTCATCCATAGATCTATATCACTATGCCGGCTTCTTCGCGCGGGGAAGAGGGAAAGATCTGTGTAATCTTAGCATTAGAAGCTGGAATCCATGATCAGACCTACCTTGTTATTAAAAATTTTGTAATTATCATTTCATTAAATAAAGTTCTTGTATCAAATGCCCCTTGGTGCATGAAAAAAAAATTATATGTTATACTTATCAAGGACTTAAAGAATTCGCGCATATGATTTCATACCTAGTAAAGAGGTATACCTATTGATATAATAACTTAATATCTTGACTTCCCCTTCCTCCTCTCCTAAGTGCAGCTGATTAATAGGTAATAATACTAACAGACATTATAAAACATATTCCCTTGAGAGTAAATAAAGGTTGATTTATCTCCTTACGTGTACATGTAGAGGAACGTCGATATTAAGTGTTGATTCATTTAATAAGTGTAACTTCATCATCATCAATGCCTTTCACCCCTAGCAGGGTATAGGCCACGCACAAGCGAATTCCATCTTTCCCTGTCTTGGGCCATCTTTCCAAGCTCGTTCCAAGTGAGCTTCATTTCTCGCATGACCCTTTCCATGCATCGTTTCCATGTCTCCCGTGGCCTACCCCTGCCTCGTGTTCCTTGTGGGTTCCATTGCAGTGATTGCCTGGTGATATTTCCACTAGGTTTTCTGAGGGTATGTCCAATCCAGCACCATTTACGGAGTCCAATTTCTACCTCTATTTCCTTTTGTCCTGTTCTTGCCCATAACTCTTCGTTTCGTATCTTGTCTTGCCACTTCGTTTTTAGAATACTCCTCAAGCATCTGTTGATGAATGTCTGGACTTTGTTCATTACTGTCTTTGTTGTCTTCCAGGTTTCACAGCCATAGAGGAGCACTGATTTGACATTTGAATTGAAAAGTCGGATCTTGGTACGCAGTGAGATGTTGCTTGCCTTCCAGACCTTTGATAGTTGATTAAATGCAGTCCTTACTTTGGCAATCCTTGCTTTTACATCCGCTTCCGTACCACCTTTTTTGTCAATGATACTTCCCAGGTAGGTGAATGAGTCAACTTCTTCCAGGGATGTGTTTTCTACCGTGACAGCAGAACATGAGACTGAGCCTAGTTTTAACACTTTAGATTTCCCAGGATGTATACGTAAGCCGATGCTCTTTGATAGACTGGAGTTCCTCGGTCTTTTCTTGCATCTGAGAGTGTGTGTGTGACAGCAGTGCAAGATCATCTGCGAAGTCCAAGTCGTCCAACTGTTGCCAAGGTGTCCACTGTATTCCATTTCGTGCGCCTTTTGTGGCTTCCTTCATGACCCAGTCAATTGCCAAGATGAAGAGGAAAGGTGACAGCAGGCATCCTTGTCGCACCCCTGTTTGTACCTGGAATGGCTCTGAGAGCTGTCCTTCATGAAAGACTTGGCAGCTTGTTCCATCGTAGGTGGCCTTCACAAGCTTGACGAGTTTGTCAGGTATTCCGTAGTGTCTCATGAGTTTCCACAGAGTTTCCCTGTCAACGCTGTCGAATGCCTTTTCAAAGTCAATGAAGTTGACTAAAAGGGGTGATTTCCATTCCAGAGACTGCTCAACAATGATGCGCAGGGTAGCTATCTGGTCCACACATGATCGGTTCTTGCGAAATCCTGCTTGGTTTCCTCTGAGCTTGTCGTCTGCTGCCAGTTTGATTCTCTCCAAGAGTATTCTGTTAAAGATCTTCCCTGGTATGGACAGGGGTGATATGCCTCGGTAGTTGTTACAGTTGCTGAGGTCTCCCTTCTTTGGTATCTTGATCAGGTGTCCTTCCTTCCATTCTGTAGGTATTTCCTCTTCCTGCCAAACCTTTTCAAATAGGGCGTTCAGCATTTCCACTGATGTCTCCATATCTGCTTTAAGGGCTTCCGATGGTATATGGTCGGGACCTGCAGCCTTGTGTGACTTCAGGGATTTTATAGCTGCCGCTATTTCCTCTCTCGTGGGTGGTTCTTTATTTATTGGGAGATCCTTTCTGGCTGGAAGAATTTCTGGCTGATTGTCTGGCGGTGGTCTGTTCAGGAGTTTGTCAAAGTGTTCCTGCCATCGGCTGAGTTGTCCTGCTGAGTCAAAGATGGTGTTTCCTTCCTTGTCCTTCACTGGTAGGGTGGGCTTGCTAAATTTCCCTGAAAGAGTTTTGGTTGTCTGATAAACAATTCTCAAGTGTCCGTCTGCTGCTGCCTTCTCTGCTTTTTCTGCCAGGCCATCCAGGTAGGTATTCTTGTCCTTCTTGATGGAGTTCTTTACCTCCCGGTTCGCTCTGGAGTACTCTTCTTGTGCAGTGAGTTTCTCCGTTCTGGTAAGGCAGTCGTTGACTTTCGCTTTCAGCTCTCTCCTTCTCTTGATCTTGTCTAGGGAGTCCTGTGAGATCCATTCCTTCCTGGTGTTGTCCTTTGGTCCAAGGGTACTTTGGCAGGTTGCATTTACTGCCTCCTTGATCTTGTCCCAGTGATCATTTACCTCACATTTTTCCAGATCTTGGAGGGCTTGAAATCTGTTCTTCAGTTCCAGTTTGAATTCTTTCTTCTTAGCAGGGTCCTTCAGAACACTGACTTGGTACTTTTGGCGACTTCCGGTTGTGGCTTGTGCATCCCTTCTCAGTTTCAGCCTCATCTTTCCAAGGATCAGATGGTGGTCCGACCCGACATCTGCTCCTCGCAGAGCTCTGACGTCTTCCAGTGAGCGTCTAAACTTTCGAGAAATGCAGAAGTGGTCTATCTGGTTCTCCGTTCTTCCATCTGGGGAGACCCAAGTTGCTTTGTGGATCCTCTTGTGTGGGAAGATTGTTCCTCCGATG
The DNA here is from genome assembly GCA_033807755.1 of Ellobium chinense. NCBI lineage: Eukaryota > Metazoa > Mollusca > Gastropoda > Ellobiida > Ellobiidae > Ellobium > Ellobium chinense. The sequence goes on from JAWQUT010000126.1 coordinate 1,442,240, forward strand.
ACTAGGCTGTTGAATGCACAGAAGTTCTGAAACCTTTCCCCGTTGTCGTTTGCTTCTCCTAGTCCTTGTCTGCCCATGATTTCCTCGTAGTGACTGTTATCGGAGCCTACCTTGGCGTTCATGTCTCCCATGACAATGTTGATGTCCTTACTTGGAAGCTTGTCTATCACACTCTGGAGGCGGTTGTAGAAGTTGTCTTTGTCCTCCTCTTCGGCATCGTTGGTTGGGGCGTATACTTGTATGATGTTCATGTTTATGACCTTCTTACCTTCCTTTTGCTTGACTTCTTTCTTTGTTCCAAATGAGGCCATGATGATTCTTGGGCCATGTGCTTCCCAACCTCTGAATGTTTTCTGTGTTGCCTTGTTTATGAACATTCCTACTCCTTCTCTATGAGGTCCATCTCTGTCACTTCCGGAATAGATAAAAAGTTCTCCTTCTTTCATTCGTTTCTGTCCAGACTGGTTCAAGTGGGTCTCGCTGATTCCTAGTATGTTTAGACGGTACCTGTGCATTTCTTGAAGAACCTGTGCAGTTTTTCCAGTCTCATACAAGGTCCTAACGTTCCACGATCCAATCCGGAGAGACTTGGATGATGGTGGAGGCGTCCGCCTAACAGCTTCCTTTCGGATTTGACTGTCACGCATCATGAGTTCTCCATTTGGAGAAATTCCACAATCAGCCAAGCAGAGATTCAGGTTTTCGGTTGTATGTGTTTCTGTAACAATGTTTCAAGTGTAACTTACCTTGGTATTAAGACTGAATTTTACGTGCACAGACTCATTATCATTCTATCATTTCATTAATGAGGCACGTATTAACAAGTATATCATGTATACCTCAATAATAAGTACACCAAGGGCAAGTTTTATATGGGATTTTATTGTAATATGTATGGGCATGACTGTGCAAGTGTTTGAGCGTGGCACACGTGTGTGTGTGTGTGTGTGTATGTTTTAGTGTGCGTGTCTGTGTGTGTGTGTGTGTATTTGGATGTTTGTGGATTTGTGGATAGATGAATGTGTATGCGTTTCTGAGTGGTAATACAGTATAATATATCATGTTGATAATTCTCTATGTCTACAGTCTAGATTAGGCAAGAACATCCGACATAACTATTGAAGTTTTCCCAATTTGCTCGTTCACTGATATTGCGTTGCGTTGCACAGAATAACTACTAGCTGCTGCAACCATCAATCATAGACTTTTTTTTTTTTTTGGTTAGCAGGAATTCTGTAAAATTCTGCTGATTTTAGCACCACTACCAAAAAGTTCTTGACTGCATAGCACCATTACCTAAAAGTTCTTGACTGCATGGTCTTAAATAAGTGGTATTTCGGAAATTTCTAAAGTTTCGGAAAAAGGAGAAAAAAATAGTCTCTCCAGGTCTTGACAATGTTATTTCCTATGTTCAAGTGGCAAGTACTCTAGTCTAAGCGCAATGCTTGTTCCGAGGCATTGGTTCTTCTAGGTTACGCCTAGCAGCCTGATCAGTAATACTAGTAGTAGTAACAGTCAACATCGAAAGCAGCACGAATCTGACCTTTCACCCATGAATGAAGGTAACAGTCAGCCGCCGGGTGTACCGTGATCAGATTACCTCCCTCAATCATTATCCCCCGGTAATCTAATACCGGTATCAAGCTACCCCCCCCCCATATGAGATAACCCCCCTTTTTTTTCTATTTATAACATTTATTTATTGCCTGAATACAAATTCAAGACAGCAACAGCACTTGCAACACCAACAACATCAACAGCAACAAGATATGATAATTTTTTGAGTCACTAAAAAGTATCCGTTT
>JAWQUT010000126.1:1451326-1465491 GCA_033807755.1 Ellobium chinense
CCCGCCCTTAAGCAGGGTATGCATGATACCATTCAATATCAAAGGCCATGTAACGTCCTTTGTCTTTGCATTACGTGAAAACAAATCGTTGTAAATATCTTCGCCGACGGTCAGCTAGACATGGCCCCAAAATGCCCCTTTTCGCTTCCTCGGTTTTAATTATTTTGGGGGGAAGCATGTCTCGGACCCTCTTGACAGGTTGTTCCAGGGCATTCATGTTTGTTTTCTTGAAAACTAAACTTAAAAATAGACGAATCATGTTAAACATTTCAAGGTCATTTCAGCTAGAAATCACTCCAAATTTGTTCCTTTTACTTCCTCTTTCAAAAAAAAGTTTCTGGGGAAGGAAGCATGCCTCCGGATCTCCTAAGAGTCGGTTCCCACCATCAGTAATAGGCCTACATACTGTATATGAGCGCGCCATTGGGGCGCAATTAGTCCCCTTCCTCCTCTTCAACGGCATTTTTTGATTTATCGCTGCGTATGATTCAAACGCGTGCTTGGTGTGGAAATCGCATAAACCGAGGTGCTTGGGAAATGGTGACGGCCTCGGTTTAAGCGTGTTCGGTTTAAGTAAGGGGAGGTCACTGGGTAACGTCAAAGTACAGTTCTTGCATTCCTTGGTTATAGAAATAAAGGCGAACGAATGAAATCAACAGCTCTGATCAGCGCAATGCCTAAGAGTGGAGATGCGTCTGCCTCAAAGCGCAGCCAGAACACTGTCTGATGCGTCAGTGGGTGTGTTTGTGTGTGTGTGTGTGTGTGTGTGTGTGTGTGTGTGTGTGTGTGTGTGTGTGTGTAACAAGTCGACACGCTCCTATTGTCCCGAGCTTAACAAATTTAACACGTTTATTTAATAGCTTAATGTACATCATATACACACAAAAGCAATACTGTGCACTGACGCCATCGATCGATAATTCGTCTCACTGATGGCATAACAGTATTCCTGGTACTAGTCTACGCCGGACAGGCATGCTGTAGTGTAAGCGTACACTACACCAGCCGGCCCTTTCGTTTCTCCGAATACACTGTACTACCTCGCACCCATCCCCCACCCATCATCACCCTCCCTTAGCACAATGCTGAGAGCGCTGTTTTCTCAGTCTGGCTTTGAGCATCATGCGGTAATAACTGAGCGAAATGTGTCCTACACAGTAAGTTGGAGCAATTTGAATTTTTTAAATCACCGCTGAGCAGCTTCCAGACCACCAGCCAGCCTTGTGGGAAGAATGCGTGAAGAGCCTCGCAGGAGCCAGATGTGGGCTCGACTGCGCTGAGGCGTAGACTAACACCTCGGTTTATGAAAATCGGCCCATTGCGAACCCCGTTTATCAGTTCAAAATTAATATAGACAAAGAGGAAAAAAAAACCACCTCACTTCTCGGTTACCTCGGTTTACAAGAAACTCGGTTTATAAAGACCTCGGTTTATGGGGTCTCCACTGTACTGCAAAACACCCGTGGAGAATTGGTACATACAAGTGTATGTGTGTGTGTATTTGGGGATTTATGGTTTTGTGGGAAGGGGGGATTCGAGCTTCTCTCTCTCTATATATATATACAAGACTAACACCCCATTTACAAATGGGTAGGCAGGCAACGCACCAGCGGCGAAAGAATGCCTAGCGCACCGAAAGGCATTATAGACGAATGCATTAGACTCCGTGAAAAAGTTGGACGATTGGCGAATCGGGCGGATTGAAAAGATCTATTGGAGATTGGATTTCGTTGCTATACATATTTTTTTTTTAAAAGGGTAAAAAAAGATAAAGAGGACTGATGTGTATAGTTACTTTTTGTGTATTTTTCTACGAATTTAGGTGAAAAGCGTATGTTTTTAAGTTACGTATTTCTCAAGAAATCTGTGACACAAATTTAGGCTGAAGTTAATATAGATATATATGGATGTGGGAAACCCATTTTCAATAAATTCGGAGTCAGGAGATACACTGTCGCTGACTAAAAAGGACCAACTATACTTGTATTGTCACTCACACAACAAATTTGAGGGAAATGGGTGACGACATACACATTCATTGTATGGTGGCATGTGACAATTTTCAATATTTTCATTTACTTTAATAATACTATTAATAGGTCATACTGCCAAATGGATACATCTGTTAGTGTCACTATTTTTTTTTCTTGCCCTTGCAGCTTTTCACCAGATTTTCCAGTTTTTTTTTATTTCCTTCTTTACATTACATTACGTCACGTAGATCCTTAGAAAGTTTCATTAAATCTAGGTCTAGTGAAAAATTACTAGGAGTGGCAAGCGCAACTCTCAGCCCCGTTCCTCGATTGTCGACTTCCGGGTGAGTTGGCTTCCCCCTTTCCGTCTGCTTAACATACATGTGCGGTTAGTTAACGGATGGTCACGGTAAGTAGTCTAGTCTAGATTTATATCACAATAAAAATATATAAAATTGTGTAGTTTAGATCTTGATTATAATCAAAGTGTCTACACTGGAGCGTGAAAGAACAGAAATGGTTGAAGTCCTGAAGAAATCGAAAGTAGGACTAGGAAGTATATTAAAATCAAGACTAGAATAGACCTAGACTAGATCTAGAATAGAAGTTTAGATTTAGCCAAACTTAGACGTCCCGCAGTTCAGGACAGATTCAACAGTAGACTAGACTATCTGGATCTGGATCTAGCCTAGACTGGTGAACTATTTTCGTCACTTTTCACAGCAGGCTGTGGCGAAAATAAGGTAACCCTTTTGAATCCTAGACATATAGACTAGACTAGTCTAATAGAAGCGTAATGTCTAATTTTCATCAATTTTCAATTAGACCAGGTATAAATATATAATATTATAGATGAGACTAGACTATATACCGACTAGTCTAGTCTATCCCAGATGATTTGCCAAATTTGGCAACTCAGGCAACTTATAAGGCTCTTGTGAAAATTCTCTAAGATCAGTTTCTGTATTTGCAGATTAGATTTAGACTGGGCCTTCCTGATTGAATACAAAGTAATCTTTGAAAATAAGTAAAGAACCTAGCTCCAGCTCTGCTCATTGTTTGACCAGCTGATGACTTGTCTCATCAGCTGTCCTATTTATTATTACTGGAGGCATCAGCACTATTGTATGAAAGCATTGAAAAACGGAGTGGCTATCCGCACAATTGTACTAATAACTCACACTAGTTATCCGAACAATATTGTACGCACAAATGCTGCACAATTGTACGAATAACCATTGCTGTTTATTCGCACAACTATTTTCTCTAAACAGCACAATTTCACGAACCCGGAAATTGGATGATATTTTTGCCCGGGATTTCGAAAGGTAGACCAAGGCCAGGCCACTCCATTCTGAGTTTATAGGAATTATTTAAAATTGCATATCAAAATGCCAGGTGCTGTTGGCATCTTCATACCTTTAGTTATTCAAGCAATTGTACGAATAACCAGTTATAGTTAATCAAGGTATGAAGATGCCAGTGTATTTTTCACTGTTGGCTATATTAGGATTTACACCTCTCATTAACTTATCCTGGGGTGCCGTTTAAAAATACTTTCCAAATATGTAGTTTAGCTCTTCCTCCAAATTTTGACACAAAGAAAAGTGCACCTGAACCAGTTAGATTTTGAGAACTTAGGCAGTGAAGCAGACACCCTAATATTTTAGGCCTTTTCACTCAGTAAACAGGGTAACCTTACCCACCTAGCAACAATTATAAATTTTATACTTGAGTGACTACACCTCACCTATTCTGAGTCTACACATATATTTGCACCTATCTAAGCCTTTGAAATTAAAATCCAACCCCTTCCCCCCCTCCCCATGGTCAATATTCTGATTTTATAGGAACTATTTAAAATTGCATTTTTATGCCAGGTGCTATTGGCATCTTCATACCTGAATAGTAGAAGTGGTCAAGTGATTGTATTCAACTGGCACTGCTACATTTCTATACTAATTCTACATCTAACTGCAAAATTTCAGATCTCTACTTAAAGCCAGTCATGAATTATGATCATATTTGTAATACAACCCCATTCAATAAATTGGTAAGAAAATAAAGGCTTCATGATAGATGAGAAACATTTCTTTAAAACTAAGGCAGAATTAAATCTACAGAATAAAAACTAACTTCTTAACTTCAATGACAAAGGGCAAATGTTAAGTTGGGCTAGTGGTTTGGGAATGGGGTGGAGTACTAGGGGGTGGGGGAAGGGGGGGAAGGTAGATCTAATAGTTATACTAACACTAGTGTCAATGAAGTTACACTGATGGAGTTTAGATCTGGGTACATTGCCTAACTGGAGGGGGGGTAAGAGGGGGGGTAGGGGGAGGTAAGGGTAAACTAAGGACTTAAAATATGGGAGGGGGTAAGGTGGTGTCAGTTGTTTGTGGGGGTGGAAGTGGGTGGGTTGGGAAGTAAATAATATAGCATATAGTCAATTTATTTATTGTTTATTGGAAAAAGGGGGGGGCAGGGCTTGGCAGGAGATTCATTTGGGGGGGGGGGGAACTGGGTGGTAAAACTAGATGTAAACAAACAATTTCAACTGAAAATACAGTGCTAACTGGTCAACTTACCTCTAGTCTAGTCCAGTCGTTCAGAGCCTCTTTCGACAAATGCTGGAACGGAGACCAGAACGGCTTTTCCCTACAATTTGCCACTTTCTGCCACAAAAATGGAAGCTTCTACCCCCTGTTCAAACTGAAGCACTGCATTCCAATTGCACAGCTGACTGGAACTGGAAAAGAAGATGGGGAAAGAGATTTAGAACAGTTTTAGCAGTTCACTATGTGTCCGGGTACTTCTTTCTTAAGGTATGAAGATGCCAATGTATTTTTCACTGTTGGCTATATTAGGTTTTACACCTCTCATTAACTTATCCTGGGGTGCCGTTTCAAAATACTTTCCAAATATGTAGTTTAGCTCTTCCTCCAAATTTTGACACAAAGAAAAATGCACCTGAACCAGTTAGATTTTGAGAACTTAGGCAGTGAAGCAGACACCCTAATATTTTAGGCCTTTTCACTCAGTAAACAGGGTAACCTTACCCACCTAGCAACAATCACAAATTTTATACTTGAGTGACTAAACCTCACCTATTCTGAGTCTACACATATATTTGCACCTATCTAAGCCTTTGAAATTAAAATCCAACCCCTTCCCCCCCTCCCCATGGCCAATATTCTGATTTTATAGGAACTATTTAAAATTGCATATTTTTATGCCAGGTGCTATTGGCATCTTCATACCTGAATAGTAGAAGTGGTCAAGTGATTGTATTCAACTGGCACTGCTACATTTCTATACCAATTCTACATCTAACTGCAAAATTTCAGATCTCTACTTAAAGCCAGTCATGAATTATGATCATATTTGTAATACAACCCCATTCAATAAATTGGTAAGAAAATGAAGGCTTCATGATAGATGAGAAACATTTCTTTAAAACTAAGGCAGAATTAAATCTACAGAATAAAAACTAACTTCTTAACTTCAATGACAAAGGGCAAATGTTAAGTTGGGTAGTGGTTTGGGAATGGGGTGGAGTACTAGGGGGTGGGGGGAGGGGGGGAAGGTAGATCTAATAGTTATACTAACACTAGTGTCAATGAAGTTACACTGATGGAGTTTAGATCTGGGTACATTGCCTAACTGGAGGGGGGGTAAGAGGGGGGGTAGGGGGAGGTAAGGGTAAACTAAGGACTTAAAATATGGGAGGGGGTAAGGTGGTGTCAGTTGTTTGTGGGGGTGGAAGTGGGTGGGTTGGGAAGTAAATAATATAGCATATAGTCAATTTATTTATTGTTTATTGGAAAAAGGGGGGGGCAGGGCTTGGCAGGAGATTCATTTGGGGGGGGGGGGAACTGGATGGTAAAACTAGATGTAAACAAACAATTTCAACTGAAAATACAGTCCTAACTGGTCAACTTACCTCTAGTCTAGTCCAGTCGTTCAGAGCCTCTTTCGACAAATGCTGGAACGGAGACCAGAACGGCTTTTCCCTACAATTTGCCACTTTCTGCCACAAAAATGGAAGCTTCTACCCCCTGTTCAAACTGAAGCACTGCATTCCAATTGCACAGCTGACTGGAACTGGAAAAGAAGATGGGGAAAGAGATTTAGAACAGTTTTAGCAGTTCACTATGTGTCCGGGTACTTCTTTCTTAAGGTATGAAGATGCCAATGTATTTTTCACTGTTGGCTATATTAGGTTTTACACCTCTCATTAACTTATCCTGGGGTGCCGTTTCAAAATACTTTCCAAATATGTAGTTTAGCTCTTCCTCCAAATTTTGACACAAAGAAAAATGCACCTGAACCAGTTAGATTTTGAGAACTTAGGCAGTGAAGCAGACACCCTAATATTTTAGGCCTTTTCACTCAGTAAACAGGGTAACCTTACCCACCTAGCAACAATCACAAATTTTATACTTGAGTGACTAAACCTCACCTATTCTGAGTCTACACATATATTTGCACCCATCTAAGCCTTGGAAATTAAAATCCAACCCCTTCCCCCCCCTCCCCATGGCCAATATTCTGATTTTATAGGAACTATTTAAAATTGCATATTTTTATGCCAGGTGCTATTGGCATCTTCATACCTGAATAGTAGAAGTGGTCAAGTGATTGTATTCAACTGGCACTGCTACATTTCTATACCAATTCTACATCTAACTGCAAAATTTCAGATCTCTACTTAAAGCCAGTCATGAATTATGATCATATTTGTAATACAACCCCATTCAATAAATTGGTAAGAAAATGAAGGCTTCATGATAGATGAGAAACATTTCTTTAAAACTAAGGCAGAATTAAATCTACAGAATAAAAACTAACTTCTTAACTTCAATGACAAAGGGCAAATGTTAAGTTGGGTAGTGGTTTGGGAATGGGGTGGAGTACTAGGGGGTGGGGGTAGGGGGGGGGAAGGTAGATCTAATAGTTATACTAACACTAGTGTCAATGAAGTTACACTGATGGAGTTTAGATCTGGGTACATTGCCTAACTGGAGGGGGGGGGTAAGAGGGGGGGTAGGGGGAGGTAAGGGTAAACTAAGGACTTAAAATATGGGAGGGGGTAAGGTGGTGTCAGTTGTTTGTGGGGGTGGAAGTGGGTGGGTTGGGAAGTAAATAATATAGCATATAGTCAATTTATTTATTGTTTATTGGAAAAAGGGGGGGGCAGGGCTTGGCAGGAGATTCATTTGGGGGGGGGGGGGGAACTGGATGGTAAAACTAGATGTAAACAAACAATTTCAACTGAAAATACAGTCCTAACTAGTCAACGTACCTCTAGTCTAGTCCAGTCGTTCAGAGCCTCTTTCGACAAATGCTGGAACGGAGACCAGAACGGCTTTTCCCTACAATTTGCCACTTTCTGCCACAAAAATGGAAGCTTCTACCCCCTGTTCAAACTGAAGCACTGCATTCCAATTGCACAGCTGACTGGAACTGGAAAAGAAGATGGGGAAAGAGATTTAGAACAGTTTTAGCAGTTCACTATGTGTCCGGGTACTTCTTTCTTAAGGTATGAAGATGCCAATGTATTTTGTTGGCTATATTAGGTTTTACACCTCTCATTAACTTATCCTGGGGTGCCGTTTAAAAATACAGTACTTTCCAAATATGTAGTTTAGCTCTTCCTCCACATTTTGACACAAAGAAAAGTGCACCTGAACCAGTTAGATTTTGAGAACTTAGGCAGTGAAGCAGACACCCTAATATTTTAGGCCTTTTCACTCAGTAAACAGGGTAACCTTACCCACCTAGCAACAATTACAAATTTTATACTTGAGTGACTAAACCTCACCTATTCTGAGTCTACACATATGTTCGCACCTATCTGAGCCTTTGAAATTAAAATCCAACCCCTTCCCCCCCTCCCCATGGCCAATATTCTGAATTTATAGGAACTATTTAAAATTGCATATTTTTATGCCAGGTGCTATTGGCATCTTCATACCTCAAACAAATGTACAAATAACCAGTTACAATTATTCAAACAATTGTGCGAATAACCAGTTATAGTTATTCAAACAATTGTACGGGGCTATCTCTAACGACAGCACCGATGATACAGTTCATTTAGTTGTAGACAAGTCATGGAATCGGTACTGTCGTTAGAGAAGGCCATTGTACGAATAACCCTCTCCCTTCATTAACCAGTTATAGTTAATCAAACAAATGTACGAATAACCAGTTACAGTTATTCAAACAATTGTACGAATAACCAGTTATAGTTATTCAAACAATTGTAGGAATAACGATGTCCTTGAAAAATTAGTTGGAACCACGCTTCTAAAGGAGTTCCGAACCTAAACTCCACCATATTAATCTCAATTTCTCAAGGCTTCTGGGAAATACCATAATGCACATATAAGCAGATGGGAAGTGTGTCATGAACACTTGAACACTATGTTTGCACGTGGAAGTTAGAGAACATATTCAGGCGGCAGGGTTGTTAATCAAAGTTATTGTACAGTGGAAACCACATAAACCGAATTTCTTGTAAACCGAGATAACCGTGAAGTGAGTTTTTTTTTTCCCTCTTTGCCTATATTAATTTTGAACTGATAAACGGGGTTCGCAATGGGCCGATTCTCATAAACCGAGGTCGTTTCACCGCTCAGCGGTAATAAAAAAAACTTCAAATTGCTCCTATATTTACTGTACACATTTCGCTCAGTTATTACCGCGTGATGCTCAAAGCTGGACTGAGAAAACAGCGCTCTCTGCATTGTGCTGAGGAAAGGTGATGATGGGTGGGGGATGGGTGCGATGTAGTATTCGGAGAAACGAGAGGGCTGGCGGGTGTCATGTACGCTTACAGCATGCCTGTTGGGCGTAGGTCTAGTACTAGAATACTGTTATGCCATCAGTGAGATGGGCGAATTATCCATTGATGGCGTCAGTGCACAGGAGAGGGGTGAGGAGGTGGGGAGAGCAGAAAATTGAAAAATGTATAATTTAGGATGTTCACTGTATAACGTTGTACTATGCGCTTGCGTTGTATCCATGTATATTCTAAAATGTCATCAATTATTGTATGAAGCTGTGTCCTCTGTTGTATTGCTTTCACATACATGATGTACATTAAGCTATTAAATAAATGTGTTAAACTTGTTAAGCTCGGGACAATAGGCGCATGTCGGCTTGTTACATACATACAAACACCCACACTGACGCATCAGTCAGTGTTCTGGCCGTGCTTTGAGGCAGTCGCATCTCCACTCTTAGGCATTGCGCTGATCAGAGCTGTTGATTTCATTCATTCACCTTTATTTCTATAAGTTATAACCATGGAATACTTTGGCGACATTGATGTTACCCAGTGGCCTCCGAACACGCTTAAACCGAGGCCATCATCATTTCCCAAGCACCTCGGTTTATGCAGTTTCCACTGTAATTTGCGTAATGAGTAATTGTAATTTCTGCTGCTTTTCAAAGGAGAGTTCTTTTTTTTTTTCTTTTAAATCGCCAGGCACTTCTGGTTCTCTAACTCTTGCAAGCTTTCTTTGTTAACTCAACCGTCCTTAGCCACTTGGTCAGTGTTCATTATCGAGGTAATCAGTGATGCACAGCTCCAGGACACAACGATCATGTCTGCCCCTAGTATAGAAACAATACCGTCACAGGTCTGGACTTCTGATGTAATTAAAGGACCTGTATCGCCTCATTACAATTGCTTCTCAAAATATTTGTGAAATCATTGTTTCTGAATACACTATTTCCACTCTTAAATGGTAGCACTGAAATGAAGATTAAACAAACAATACAATCATTGCAAAATGTGAGGATATTAACATTTTTACCTTTTATTTCTATATTGTTGTGTCATACTAATAGTGGTGCTTAGCTTTTGAGCAGTGTTTGCTCTTTCTGCGTGAGAGTACGCAATGACTTAGTAAAACTGCTTCGCGCACAACCATTTTTGTGTAAGTGTATTCTGTAAAGCAAATAATATTAAGCCCAGAGAGTAGGGGAAAAGAACAGAGGCATGTTATCGTTTAAATAGATATAACCAAAGGCAGAACAAGAAATGTCTGAAAGAGGAGGGGGGATGGAGGGGCTTGCAAGCGCGCCAAAAGGGCCTGTTGGTCAGAGTGGAATCAGTAAGATTACGAAGAACTGAAGGCGTGTTCTGTAGGAAGTTTTTTTCTGTGTGAAAAGAAGAACGAAATACAATGATCAGTTTTAGGCCATTTCTACCTGAAATTAGGTGCATTAAAAAAACAACAACGTGGTCGTTTTTAAGGTGGATCATGCTGACTTGGGGAGGGGGTGGGACTGGGCTTCTTAGGCTCCCTTGGGATGCCTCTGGTAAAAGTAGAAAGTGTAACTATTTTGATGTTTCCCTCTTGCAACATTATGCATAGACTAGTCTACTACACTTGGCTATTCTCGTACACAAACATGTCATTCCAAACAGACTATAAAATATGAAGAAGAGTGAAATGCTAAGAAGGAGGAGACAAAAAGATAGAGACAAGAAAGAATTGGCATCTCCTCACATTAGTCCCATCCCTTCCTTCTCCTTTCGTGCCTTTCCTATCACTATGAGAAAAGCAAACGGCCCACCCTCTTATCAACGCATGGCACTTCTCCAGGATTAGGCGTTACCTTCCCATATACGAGACCAGCGTACAAATGGCATCTCTACTTTACATCGAACAGTGGGCCTGTCTGTATCACTGGGTCATCTGTGAATCATAAGAGATAGTCCTTCCCTCTCTTTTTTTCTCTCTTTCCCTCTCCCCATTCTCCTCTTCTCTTTTTTTCTTTCTCCTCTTTTCTCTTTATCCCATTTTTCTCCTCCCTTCTTCAGTGCCTCAGATCCTTAGTCCCTCCCCCCCCCTCCCCATCCCACACCCCTTGTTGCGAGGACTGCGGGAATGCTAATTACTATCCTGCCTGCCATGTATACTGTATATTTGACATGCTTAGTTTTTTTTTTAACCATGGTAACAACAGTGTAGCAACTAGATCTCGATCAATGAAACTTGCAACAATCTTGAATAATATCTGTATCTGCCTTTTAATGTGTCTAAAATTTCATTCCTTTCCTTTCTCACTCTTGAAACACAACCAATAGTTTTAAATTCCAAAAATAATTAAAAGTAATTAATTACTTTTAAAGTAATCTACTTGTAATTCGTCGGTTGTTTGACAAAGAGGAGAGCCCTTAAACCCTCTGTATGACAAAGAGGCGAATACTTAAAATCGTAATTGACGAAGGGGTGAATCTGTCCATTTTGGGGTTTGGACTTTTTGTGGTTATCGTAATTTACAGTGAGAGGGCTTTATCCATATTAACGATTTTTAAAATTTTCTGCTCATTTTTCGAGTTATGCAATAATACTGAAAGGCAAAATGCCAGGTTGACCGCCTGGCTGTATGACAATCAGGCGAACAATACGCAGGGCTTCACTGGTCGGGCAAAGGATAAACCACAGGCACTTCACTCCACTGTATAACGGAGGAGTGAACCAATAAGCTCCGCCTCATTGGTCAGGCGAATGCGCCGCCACACCGAAGGCTTTGTTTGGAGTAGGGGCAAATCTGATGTTGCACCGAAGAGGTGGGGCTACAGATAATTAGCTTATTGTTGAATGATCAAAAATGACAAATTCAAAGAGAGTTAATAAATTGCCAAAAAAAACGAGGCAACACATCCCAAATCATACATAATCTAACCAAATGTAGGGTTAATTTAGGTATAGTGACATTTTGTGTTCGGGAATAAAACAGCAAAGATGTATTTGAGCAGAGGGTGAAAGATGATCCAAAGGCCTTTAAAAAAAGTTAAAACAATATCAGCTAGAGGAATCTTTAAATTTAGGTAATCAATCTAATGTGAGTGTATCAGATTTTAGAACATTTCTGGAATAAGTGATCTTTATGTGTCTGTGTCTGTGTCTGATTTATGGATGGATGGATGGATGGATTGACAGACGGATGGACTGATGGACGGATCAATGGATGGATGGATGCATGGATGAATGGCTGATGATATAAATGTACATATCTGGAATGTTCTTATTTGGATAGGTTATTCAATAAAAACACAAAAACATATATTTTTATTCTCTGCTCAATAAAGAATTTCGAATAAATCAGGGTTCATATGTATTTTCATGTATTTACTCCATTCCTGATTAACTTCTATATAATGGAAAACCAAGATTGATAATCATAACCCTTTGGGATTGTGGCTAAATGAGATAGTAATGGTGTTGCTGCTGTTGTTGTTGTAGTTGTTGTTATTGATGATGATGATGAAGAGGTATTTAACTTGGATAGAAATACAAGTAAAAGATACTCCCCCCAAAATATTATTGTGATTGTATGACACATCCTTAAAAGAACTCTTTTACTGCGCGATGAGAAGGGGAGTGCTTTACAGGTAGGCGAATGTCTGGTGAACAATCACCTTGCAGTATTACAAAGAGGCAAAACCATGACCAACTTATTTCAGATAAAAAAATGTATTGTCTACAATTGTCCAAATTGCGAAAAAATGCAGGGATTGTTGGTTGATGCAATGAATTTATAAGTGAAATCTGTCAAAAAAAGTAGTGCTTTCTTTAAAGTGTGAAAGAAATCAGCGATAAAACTAAGATCAAATTTTTAACAACATATTTTTCCAAACTGATGTTTCGGCGGTTCGCCTGTTCGTCATACGGAGGAGCTGTGCGTTCATCTTTTCACCAGCGAAGTTCCGAATTCACCTCTTCGTCAGACAACCGACGAATTAATTACTTTTTTCCCAGATGTATTCTACTTGTTTGTAATTACTTGTTTTTGGAAAACTTCTGTTTTGTAGTTAATTACTTTTACAAGTAATTTTAACAATTCTGTCAGGAGGTAGGTATTTAAGAATTAAGTGGCTGTGAAGTTAGCGTCCCTGTGATGTAGTGGTAGCACGTTCAGAGTTGCAAGCTGAGAGACCCTGGGTTCGATTCCTGGTAGGGGCATGAAATTTTCTAATGTAGGTTTTTTTTGGCCCTTCTTCTCAAAATCAATCCATCCCAGTAATTTCGTAAAATCCCTTATGACACAATTCCTTAGATAATGTGTAACATCTAAGAAAATGATCAAACTGAGCTCACTTTCCTCCCCCCTATTAATGATTGGAGAATATACCTTGCCACCTGGTTACACACAGAAAATTGAAATGATATTGTAAGTATCAGCTTTGTCTTTCAATCTGTTGGGTTACATACTTTTCAGACGAAAATATTGGTGTTTTGGGCTGCGTGCAGTACCCAAATGTTACCGGCAACCAAGTTCTTAAAGACCAATGCTCAAGCAAACCTACAGTATATATTGTAAGCTACATCAAGCCATCTGGCCAAACTTCATAAAACTTAACTTTAGTGGCACTCTGCTTGATATAGAGACTAAGAAGCCCTGCTGGCATTAGGACTCTGTTTGTCTGGTTTCTGTGCCATCATGAAAGGGGTCGTTGCTGTATTTTGTGCAGGTCCATAGCAAAAGAGGTATGGGGGTAATATTTGATTAGTGTGCCCAAGTCACAGAGATGAAGGGTGCAAACCTACCAGAGGTTTATTAAAAATGTGATGTCATTTGAATCGCCAGAAGAGAAGCTTGGCATCACAGTGGCACGCATCTTTGGTTTCAAATTTGTTAGTGGAACGGCTTATCAATGGTCTTGTGTTAGAGGAGGATGTGACAAGAATCAATGGTGGTATGTATACAAATGAATGCGGCAAAGGTATAAGTAACGCAAACATCGCTCTCAGGTCAGTGCATTGTTTTCTGTCTCTTCCACATCAGCCACAGCCATCTTGGCTTGCCGAGATATACAGTGAAACCTCGTTGTACCGCCAAGTAAGGGGCAAACAGAAAAATGGCGGTATAACGAGAATGGCGGTACAACGAAAATACCATGTAGAACAAGGGAAATAAGTAATTTACCAACATTGGACTGGCTACCATGTCTAAAATAATGCAATTATCTCCCTTTAAAACAATAGCGTTAAAATTAAAAACAAGCAAGAACTAAGGATTGGAAGAATCTGTGTCAAGCTGGAGAATGACATTGACAAGAAAAGATGTTGACTACTACACATTACACACCCAGGTCGGAGAATCACACGAGCGCTAGGCCTACGTAATAGATCAATGTGTGCTGTTTGCATCGTACCCCGCGACCGGTGC
>JAWQUT010000126.1:1466292-1481539 GCA_033807755.1 Ellobium chinense
TTCTTTCTAAGAAGTTTAAACGCTGCCATGTTCAGTAATGCAATCCCTTTGATTGTCTTCTGCCATATGAACCCCGGCGACTGGCCTATAATGCTTTTAAATTTTCCTGGTTGGCCATGGCCAGGAATTCTAGTAGTAGTTATCATCACTTTTGTATTGATCAAGATGGATGGCTCCATAAGGAAACAGTGCACAGCTATACAATAGCGCAACAATGCCCCATAACAGTACTGTACTGCTTAGACAGTGTATATCAAATACAGATCATGTCTTACATGCATTCAAGCTCATCTTTTTCATTAATACATTGCAATAAAAGTAAATAGACACGGTCCAGACATTGTTTACTTTCGATTGGCTTCACGCTAGGCTAGCATTAGTTGCGCTAGCCTCACTCGCGTGATCGTGTTTTCGTTCACTGGGCCGCACTGCATAATGAGTAATGCTAGACCTACATCCAAAAGTACACAAGAGCTAAAATCCACTTTTTTTTATTACTTGACCGTGTCTCGGAATCCCTGTTATTACAGGTTTGGCTTTTGTGTTGCCCTGTTATGGCAGATATATTTTACTAAAGATAAAGAGGGAAAAAATGGGGATTTGAAAAATCCCTGTTATAGCCGGATCCCTGTTATATCAGGGCCTGTTATAAATGGTTTTGACTGTACATTGTCAGGCTGCAGATGTTGGAACGTAATAAGTGACGTCAGCGTTTTTGCCGCGGGCTTCTGCTGATCGGGGAAAGGGAATAATTCTGGACTTAAGGGCCAAACCCTAGCTCTCCTAATTGCGTCATATTACATACGCGCACGATAACAGAATGATGCTCTTTCTTCGCAAAATTGACTCGGTGGGCACCATAGATAATATTTAGAGAGAAAAGGTATTGAAAAGTGGAAAATTATTTTTGATGTGCGTGTCCTACTTTTAGCTCTATGGATTTTTTTTGGCTTATGAGAAAGCTGAGTAACATACGATTACATTTTATCAGAATTAGATCGAAGTCAGACTCAAATAGAGGGATTGGGTATCAACTTTAAGAACCTGATTTTTCACTTGGTTCCACACGGCCTTTAATTCTGTGGACTTTGTCCAGCTTATGACAAAGTTCAATAACTTACGATTATATTTTATCAGAATTAGATCTTAATCAATTTCAGATAGAGAGATTCCGCATCAAATTTGAGAACCTGATATTTCACTCCATTCCACTTGTAACCGGGTGGAAAGGCAATATAGACTAGTGTATAGTATTCTTTCTCTTAAATTTAAGGGGGAAGAAGGTGAGCTTAGTCTGATAATTTTTCAGATGTTACATTTTATTTTAAGGAAGTGTGCCACCAGGGATTTTACCAAATTACTGTGAATTATCAATTTTGAGAAGAAGGGCCGAAAAAAACCTATACTAGAAAATTTCTGCCCTGCCGGGGATCCAACCAGGGTGTCTCAGCTTGCAAGTCTGAATGTGTTATCACTTCACTACAAGGACGCTAACTTCACAGCAATTTCCTGAATCGGTCCCTAACTTCCACGTGCGAACCTAGTGTTCACCCGTGACCCAAACACACTTCCTGACTGCTCACACACTTATACTTTTAGCTGTATGGACTTCGTCCAGCTTATGACAAAGTTGAATAATGTAAGAATACATGTCATCAGAATTAAGTCAAAGTCAATTTCAAATAGAGATTCGAGATTTCATATCAACTTTGTGAACCTGATTTTACATTCGGTTCTGCTTAAACCTTCAGCTCTATGGGCTTTGTCTGGCTTATGACAAAGTTGAATAATGTACGATTACATTGTATCAGAATTAAATCGAAGTCATTTTCAAATAGAGAGATCCCCTATCAACTTTGAGAACCAGATTTTTCACTCGTTTTTGCCTAGACCTTCAGCTCTATGGGCTTTGTCCGGCTTATGACAAAGTTGAATAATGTACGGTTACATTTTTTTTTTTTAGAATTAAATCTAAGTGAATTTCAAATAGAGATTCGAGATTCCGTATCAAATTTGAGAACCTGAATTTAATTCGGTTCTGCTTAGACCTTCAGCTCTAGGGGCTTTGTCCGGCGTATGACAAAGTTGAATATTGTAGGATTACATTTCATTAGAATTAGATCTAAGTCTGTTTCAAATAGAGAGATTCTGTATCAACTTTGAGAACCTGATTTTTCACCCTGTTCCGCTTAGACCTTTAACCCTATGGACTTTGTCCAGCTTGCGACTAAGTTGCACATTGTACAAAATTACATTTTGTCAGAATTAGATCTTAGTCAATTTCAAGAAGAGAAATTCCATATCATCTTTGAGAACCTGATTTTTCACACCAGTCCGTTTAAACCTTTATCTTTATGGACTTTGTCCGGCTTATGACGTGCCATTTCATCAGAAGTAGATCTCAGCCAATTTGAAATTGAGACATTTTCTGAACCCAGAAAATATTGACTATTCATTTAGTGCAGATGGTACCATGTAGACTTTTAAAGACTTCTGGCTTTGAACAAATTTTAATAAATTTTGGTCAAAGTTTATCAAAATTAGATCGTAAATATTTTGAAATTGTTGTTTTTTTTCCAAAAAATTGTGAATGATACAAGAAGCAACCAAACAAATTCTACTGCTTTCCAACGTGAGATTATGATGTCGAAACATTATAGTTTTATTCCCTATGACTACTATGTTACTCAGGCTTAGGAATTTGAGGTATGAAGATGCCAATAGCACCTGGCATAAAAATAGTCCCTATAAAATCAGAAAACTGGCCTTGGGGAGGGAGGGAAGGGGTTGGATTTTAATTTCAAAGGCTTAGATAGGTGCAAATGTACATGTGTAAGAATAGGTGAGGTTTAGTCACTAAAGTGTAACATTTGTGGTTGTTGCTAGGTGGGTACGGTTACCCTGTTTACTGAGTGAAAAGGCCTAAAATATTAGGTTGTCTGCCTCACTTCCTAAGTTCTCAAAATCTAACTGGTTCAGAAGCATTTTTCTTTGTGTCAAAATTTGGAGGAAGAGCTAAACAACATGTTTGGAAAGTATTTTGACACGGCGCCCCAGGATACGTTAGTGAGAGGTGTAAAACCTAATATAGCCAACAGTGAAAAAAAACCAAACATTGGCATATTCATACCTTGAACATCCATTCGTTGGATGTTTACTGTGTTTATTCGATTTACAGATAATGTATGTATTCATTTTATCATCTATGCACTGGAGTGCATTGCTTTACATTGCCCAGTTTACACATTGTTTATCTCTGAGACATCGCGTATCAATAGTTGTATATTAAACTATAATGTCTCAATAACCCATATCTCTCAGGAAAAAGTGTCAAGGATATTATTTTATTATTACCTTCAGTAAATCATTGATAATTCTGAACCGCTAAAGTATAGGGGAAATCATTTATCGCTTGATCTCTTTGCTAAGAGCTCAGGTAGGTTTTCAGCCTAAAAAAAATCACTTTCTTTGAGTTACGTACAAATACTGTATATTTATATGAAAATTTTTGCCGATGTTTGAGATAGCAGCAGCCAACATTGAAAAGCCTCTTTAAGCCCCTTTAGTAAAATTTTCTTCTCCAACCACAGGAATGTTCCAAGATGGCGAATGCTAGTCGGCAGATCTAGTGCCATCACTGTACTCAAATTATATACTGTTTACATTGTGACCTTCTTTTAGATTTTTCACAATTTGAATTTAGATGAAAAGGGGTTAAAAAGCTGGCCTTCTTTTGCAGAATTCAGGCCTGCACAAATGCAGTCCGCTGAAGCCATTGGGCAACACTCGCTGCAACAATTATTTTTGGACAATCAGGACTGAATTTCACCACTTTTGCAGTGTGGCTCTATGTTATACAAATATTGCTATTACAATTTCTACACAATACTATATCAATACTCTGCTATTGATTCTGATAGTCCACTTTCTTTTTGACCAATTAGGTTCCTGCAAACTTAAGAGAATAATGGCAAAATTTGGTCTGCGCTTATACTAGTTATATGGTGCACTATGATGTGTCAAGATGTAAAAGTTGCCCATAATATTAATACAATGTATACAGAAACGGAAGCTGTGTGGCCTGTGGCGTAGTTTAGTGTATAACCAGGGGCGTAGCGTCCATATAATCTATGAATCTGAGATTACCAGTTCATAATAGCCATTATACATTCATTATATAGTTTCCATCTAATGCAGTTTTACTAATGCTAAGTGCTTTCTAAAATGTTCAAATACCTTCATCGTTTTACATGTATTACACTTGCGTACCATTAATTTACAAGCGTTGGCGTACAATCTTGTCAACACTACTTAAGTTTTTTGCAGTACTAATCTGTGACCCGGTACTCGTCTCGCAGATTCTCCAGCCCCATACGCACAGTGTATTGCATTCGAAAAAAACGTCAATAGAAAAACCATAAAAAAAAGAGGTCAGTAATCTGAGAGAAAAAATTGATTATCCTCTACGCAGACTGCATTCCCATCCCACTCCCCCCACTTTTTTTTTTTTTGACGTGCCGCAAACGACGTCAAGAACTCAGTTGCCAGTTTTTATCAAATGGGAGCCAAATCACAACCGAAAAAGTACCAAAATATAGCACCGAACGGCGGCCTGGGTCAAGATTTGACATAAGATCAGAAATTAATGACGACTTATGTTTGTAATGGATATACACTGGTATTATACTTATCATAAACATTTCTATTCTACAGATATTAGAGCAATGTAATATCTGACCTATAAATGGAAACATTTTTTAGATTGAACCTTAATTCGTGCTCATCTGGCGACAGAAGTACCGGTACCAAGCGGTTTGATAGAAGTACACGTAAACTAAAAATGTTTCTAAACGAAAAAATAGTAACTATTGATGTACAGTCGGTTAGAGTTAAAAATGAACCAAAGAGCCAATCACTTATTTGAGAACTACGTACTTTAAATATAGCCAAAAACCTGATAATTGGTTTCGAGAGAACCAAATTTGGCAACCCTGTTCCAGAGTTTTTTCTTCCTTTTATTTTTCTCCCGAGAACTACAGAAAACGGCACCGTAAACATTAAAATATTGCAGAGCTCATGATGATCACAATAGCATTAGTTCATTTTGCTTAAACATGAATAATTTCTAAGACCATTAACCTTACAGCTTCTTTTAGTGGGAGCAAGAAAAGAGACCTCAATACCTTTTACATTAAGTGTCTCATCCTGCTCTGTTTGATTGGTGTCAACGCTTCTTGACGACAACTTTATTATGATACTGTACATGATATTTTTACAGCATTTTGAATACCGTGCTTTGAAGTGACGGTCTTGAAGGAGACTGGAAGCTTTTTTTCCCCTTTGTCTTATTTTTACACGAATACCGAGAGCAGTGCTGGTTTTAGGCTAATTTGCAATCTGCTATATCGAAACTGAGGGAGTCTTATTCAGGTAAGTTCTGTAGTCTTCGTACCGAATTTGATAGCAGTCTGATGTAAGTGGTATGGATGCTCAGTAAGCTAATTTATAAAGACTGACTGTGGGAAAGAAATTTATAAATAATACAAACATTATGAGCAAACAAAAAATAAATGTATCTATATCTTGCCCCCCCCCCCAATTGCTGGTTAGATGTAAGTGCTAGATTACCCAAAAAATCACCCTCGCTACGCCCCTGTGTATAACGAAATGCTTGTCGGATGACGGTGGTATAGCTCATGTGCAACAAAAACCATAGGACATGAATTAACAAAAAAACAGACATTATATCCCAGTGATGACCTTTCCTCAACGCAATACATAACTCTGCCTTTTGTCCAGAAGAATTCGTTTGTTTCAGCGGATACCGCCGGCCCCGGCTGTTTCTTGAGGGAAAAAATGCACCATTCACCAACTTCAATGTGCAATAGAAATTCAATGCACTTATGGTGATATACTGCACACCAAAGTGCTTGCCTCTCCTTAACCTCTTCGCCTCCTTCCATTTGCTCAAGCTCTATCGGGCATAGCGTAGGTTCATCAATGGACCAGTAAACTGGGATTGTTGTACATCATCATTCATAATACTCACACCTTCCTCCATCTCCCCCCTTCCCCATCACCACCACCACAGTGCCACCACCTACAGCTCATAACGCAATTTCGAGCTCTCGCACACTCACTCACGCAGTCTAATTCGTCCTGAAACGCACCCGACTCTCCCTCCTCCTTCCGCCCCTCTCCGACTAGTTTAATCGATATCTGGCACGCTTTCAGTATTCGTCGAATTTTTCCCAACTCCAGTGTTGTAGACGAACTCAGTGAAGGCAACTGAACTGCAGGTGGCAGAATGCGCTAACACTAGTAACAGACGCTTATAGCTAGCGCATCAATAGATACTTACTTATTAATACAGGTTTTGCCAACACAACTCGTTAAAAGTTTGACATCATTAGTATTATTTCTGTGGGGCAAAGAGAAAAAGTTCCACTATTACAAACCAAATGATTGTAGAATATTCGGCGTTAAGTTCTCTCGCCTGTAGACACATCTTTGGGGTTTTGCTGTCAGTCAGCAGTGGGTAGAATGGTGGGAAGAGCCATGCTGCTGTCACAGCAGCAGTGAAGTAATGATGATGATGATCCTGAAGTCCATGGAGGTGGTGGTCGCTTCAGCAGCGACTGTAATGGCTTCGGCTAGTGACTGTATTGTGCTCTTACACATTTCTTTTGAAGGAGTCAGATGTGCTCGTGTAATGAATTCTTTGTGAGATGAGGCAGACAGTTGCCGTCCGTATCATCAAGTTTAGGCTATAATCCTTATTCTCGGCTATGAAATCAAAGTGCAAGCGCGAGTAATATCCATCTGTTCGGGTAACAGTAAGTTTTGTTAACTCCAAAGGGAGAACGTGTGTTGATTGTTTTGTCAGAATATGTCATTAATTTGTCTATGCATATAAATATTTTCCGACTGAAATGTGTCACAGCAGTGTTAGTGATCCATGTCGCTAAGGTCGACCCGAGTCCCACTTAACGTACTGACAGTGTTTCCAGTTTGAAGCCTGGCGGCGAGCGAGGAGAGAATGTGCTCTGCGCTCGACTCAGCTCATGATGCGCGCAGAGAATTTATAATAGAAGGCTCAGATGCGCCTATTCTGCTTTAACAGGGATCCGGACGTAAAAGTCTGACCACCATAAATAGATTTCCCGCCAAACAATGGGAGCTGGGTGGGACACACAGTGGGACATGTCTTCTTCATTGTTAATGGAGCGAAAGTTTGTATCATACTATGATGAAAATAGTACTTACTCCCCCATTACTTACTCTGCTATGTTCTACCGACGGCACTGTCCAGTCCTAGTCTGGTCGAGTTCACAAAGCCCTTATTATATATCATAAATGAGTGGGCATGGAGTGATGAAAAAAATATAAACACACTAAAGCCTGTGGAAGAAGAACATACGAGTAATAATACACTCTGATGATCCTTGGTTAGCCTTTATTAGGTAAGTGCACCGACTAGACTGAACACACAATAATTTCAAAGAAGGAATATTAAGTTAATTAGAAAACGGACACTCTGATCTTACATTTTAATATAACCCATGGAAAAGAGATACTTGACACACAACATTCCATTGGTAACAAGCAAAATAAATAACACAAAGCATGACGACACAAAGAAATGTATACACAACCTTTCACAAACTTCAGAAAGATAAGTATGATGTCTTTGGATAGTGATGCATGGCTTAAGATGTCCTTCCAAACTGGTTTTGCAGAAAAAATCCCCAAAATCTGTTGGTACAATGAAAATCTAGACGAATATGTCCCATGCGGACACCAAAGTGCACAAGCCATGAATTTAGCAACTGATTGCTTATTTCATTAAGCCATTGCATTGCACACATTAAGAAGTACTGTGTAACATATGAAGACTTAATCTGAGCATCGTTAAAACTCAATCCAACTAGCCTTGTCCCTCCCAGGGCGAATTGTCTATTAACCCATGTGGCGGTGATCGACTTTAGTTACCCACTCCTGTGATCGGGTCTTATTAGACCTGATGACTCACACAGAGCCACTGGTGATCGGGTCTTATATGACCCAATCACTCACAGAGCCACTTTTGATCGGGTCTTATGTGACCCGATAACTTTTTTGAGGAAATGACGATCAGGTCTTATAAAATCCGAGTGTGTTATCAACAAAACTGTTACCCGATCACACTTTGTAGTTATATTGAGCCTTTCAGACGATTGGGTAAAATCATAGCTGCATCCAGACTAGCAATGTTTAATGTTATTTTGTCTTTTTTTTGGAGGAAGAAGGTTGAGTAATCTTTAGATTACTTATTATTTGTCCTACTGTAAGCTTAAATTAATGTAGGTAGGCCCTTGTTTTATTCTCAGTTAACTGTTTATGCCTGGGGCCATCGACTTGGAGGATACTTACAAAAAAGTGGACTTTGAGACTCCTTGATAGACTGCAATATGAATACATTGTATGTCTTCTTCCTCTGCATTCCTCGGTCACGCCATCAATTCAGACTTGTCCATGAAAGCCGCTGTCCTCCGTAGGTCAACAAGGTCCCCCCAGAGTTTGCTCTCGACATATCAAAAATATATGTGGACTGGGATTAATGGCTTGTGAACTGGGTCACAGCTGCTCTGATGGAGAGAAAAGTCCCCCTTCTATTGAGATCATGGACTTCTGAACCCATATACATGTATATATATATGTCCAAGATTGCCTCAGGGATATCCTCTTTCACCTGTGCTATTCCACATCTACACTGCCAAGTTGACAAGGATTCAGTGTAATGGTCCAGGAAGGACATTAACGTTTGTAGATGATATCCTCATATATAAGACTGAACCTGATAGGCAGGAGATGGTCACAAGCATTCACGAAATGATGCAAGCCATCGCTTAGTGGATTGATGAATCTAGCTCGCAAGACAACCTGCAAGAGGTCAGCTCTTTAAGTAATCATATACTGTAGTCTCAGCTGATCTCCCATCATTACCTTCCAGGGACATAACATAGAAAATGCAACAGAAGTAAATATCTTGGGATGACCTTTGATTGCAGCTTGTTTGTATAGGCACCATGGGGAGTGAATAATTCAGAGATGCAAATGAGGTATGGGCAACGCTGAAAACAGCAGCTGTGAACCTGGAATAGAGATGACTGGCTCTTCTGCACCATCAGTTGGTCTTAGCGTTAAATAGTAATGGCCTTGGAATCCTCACGCTGTCACCACCACAGTGTGATCGACTTGAATATATCCAGAATGAAGTATGCACTTTGGGGTGCATTAGAGAAGTCCTTATTGCGACAGTAAGACACATACTGGGACTCATGTCAATAAAATCTACTCATGCTTGCCAAGATCAAGGCTAATTGTGAGTAGTGGAGGACAAGAGACATCCACTACATGAAAACACTGCTGACATCAACAGCAAAGGATTAATGAGATGATGTCCTGAATGGCAAAAGTAGAAAAATACTACTGCTCTGGTTCCTTCAGCGAAAGACCTAGTAGAGGGAGAGGACTAGGTTAACTCTGGATAGCGCATGACCGACTTCCAGAAAGTAATCATCATCCTTTGCAGGAAATGCAGGAAGTGGGTCCCTGGGAGATTAAAGGAAGACTGCACCATCCTACAGACCATATTAAATCATACGATACCATATTATTCCAATAAAACAGTCTTTCAAGTGTCTGTCGTAATGATATAGTGCCTCTGCTGGCCCCAGACAACCCACAGAGTTACATTATCCAATTAGACGTGGTGGCCATAAGCTTATGTCAAATACGTTCTTGCCACATGGCCAAGCTGTCTAGCCAGTGCTCTGCGGACGGGTCATAGCATGTTGGTATGAATGTTTTAATTCCTCTGTGAACAGTAGGTATGCCAAACAAAATCATGCTGAGGCAATAAAATGCAGAATACTTTTTCTGGCTTACACAATCAAACTTGACGTTTAAATTTGTTATACCAGAACCTTTATTAAAAGCTGAACAATACATTGTCAGGTAGACATGTCTGTCACTGCTGGAACGTAAGTGACGTCAGCGTTTTTGCCGCAGGCTTCTGCTAATCGGGGAAGGGGAATAACTCTGGACGCAAGGGCCAAACTCGGTAACTCTAGCTCTCCTAATTGCGTCATATAACATACGCGCATGGTAACAGAACGATGCTCTTTCTTTGCAAAATTGACTCGATGGGCACCATAGATAAATTTTAGAGAGAAATCGTATGGAAAAACTGAAAATTATTTTTGATGTGCGCATCCTACTTTAAGCAACTCACTGTTGATAACTCGAGAGAAGACGATGCTCTCGTGTTCACTGATGGGTCTGTGCTGGGTGGCAAGAAATCAAGACAGGACTTCTCAGTGAGAGACAGGGTCATCACCGAGAAAAGTGGAGAGTAATCAACAACTTCTTCCAAAATGAGAATGAAGGTGTAGGCAGTCACCAAAGTGATTCTCTGGGACTACAGTAGCAAAGGCATTCATTGTGACAGACCCACAATCCATGCTCCTATGGGTCCTAAATGGATGGTTGCAGCATGCGTGGATGGACTATCTGCTGACCTCCAGGTTTCACGGAAACACAAGGATCTATTGTCCAGGACATGCTGGTTTCCTTGATAATGAAAGTACTGATCAGCTGGCGGCTGATGTCCCTGTAGCGGGGACATTATGGATGGATAAGGCAGACATAGTAAAGTCACTGAAAGATCGCCTGTTATCCACAGACATATCAATCGAGGAGGCTGTGGCCCTCAGACTGCAAGAGTTTGTGATTACAAGAGGCCCAGGTCAAAGCTACAGCGAGGAAGCAGGAGGGTTCACACAGGGTGACCGGCACCATCGGCATCACCATAAGTCGTTTGCTGCCGAGGACTGAGCACATATAGAGTGCAAAGATGTCAGTTCTACAACTCCCTGTTTATGCCTTCTGTCAATACGATGACAGTTAGCATGTAGCTTACATGAGCTTGGGATTATACCCCCGATCCTAGTATCCGAATACTTTTATTATGTAAGATTAATCTGTGGTTTTAAGATCCCCAGTCCTTATTCGTGTGGGTGAGATTTGATTAGTTTAATGGGTTTAATATTTTATTTGTAGTAGATATATGATCAAACATTAATTATGTTGCTGGAGGGCAGCACATCACTTAACTAACACACAATTTAAATTCTCAAATCCTTTGTACCTTAGGGCATTTATAGGAATGAACAATCTTTGAAACTATGGTGATTCTCTCCTGGTTCACAAATACTTTTTTAAGTGCCAAATCTTCTATTACAGCTTCGAACTCCTGGCCATAAAATTATTGTTTTCCTCACCATCAATTTCATCTATGATAGGACTAGGACTTTCCTAATAACTGTTAAAATGTTTTCTCTTCTCTCATTACCCTCCATTGTGTGAATCAAAACTTCGAGGCAAACAACTTTGCCAGAACAAGAAGCAGCTGATGTTGTTAAGTAGCACTTAAAAGCCAAAATAATATTTGAACCCCTGCAGTAAAAATAATAATGGAAGCCCTCACCTACCGCTCATAATAGTCAGAGGTATCGAATTTTCTGTATTTGCTATTAAACGACTTTAGCAGCAACAAGAAGAAAATCCCAATCATCAATTGCTCTTAAAAGTTATTGGGTCTTATACGACCCGATCATCAGCGGCTTTATAATGATGATCAGGTCTTATATGACCCGACCATCAATATGGGGGGGGGGGGTTNGGGGGGTTGTGATCAGAAAGTGGTGGTCACTCATTAACTTGGAGGTGGAAAGGATTGATTTTTGGTAGATCATGAGGAAACTGATTTTTTGGAAAGGTCATAACATTTCAGATACCTAAAAACGATTTTTAACAGAATTACACCTATTTGAAGAAGCCCACGGGTCATATAAGACCCGATCATCTCCGCATGGGTTCAACTGACCATTGTGTAAATATAGAGATTTGTCATCATTGTAACTAGATATTGGTACCTAGTGTTTTTTCCAGACTGCATTATAGTGCTTTTTGCCCATAAGTTTCAAAATCCCCTTAAAAAATACAATGAATGTGCACTATCTCCCCTCTTTCCTGCCCTCCTAATTAGTTTGCATGACTAGAGAAAACCTGACATCCCTGTAAAATTTTACAAATTGCCCCTTGAAACTTAGTGACAATTGAGAAATGCCTCCCTCAGCTCATATGACTGGAGAAAACACTAGTTATGGAACCTTGATATTAGTTAATTTGAGTATTGCCTATTAAATAATTCTTTTATCCTGGCATTTCTTTTTTTCATTGATGTCTTCACTTAGGACATGAAAAAAATCAAGGGCTGGTCCACGTATGAATTCTGAATTGAAACTGAACAACATGTGAACTTCTCTGCATTAGAAACAAACTTGGCACTCTCTGAGGATTGTCTTTTATCTTCAGTCATCTGATAGTTTGCTGCTTGACCTTTATATGATTTTCTTCAAATTGTTTCTTCCCAGAAGTGTAGCCAGTGTGTGTTGAAGTCTGGCAGTAGATCTACAGGGCTTAATTTCTTTTCCCACCAAAATCGCTATTTTACACATTCATTATCTTCATGTCCAACAAAATATTACAGCAAAACTGCGAATGCTATTGATAGGGTAACAGAAATAAGGCACAAATTTTGTTCAAGTCAAGCAAAGAGTTGTATTTAAACAGAACCACTGAAGTTTCTCAAAAACAGTTCTGGCAAAGATCAAACCTGTTGTCAAATGATTAGAGATCTGCTGGATGGCTAATAGTGTCTTCTTTCTAAATATTCTTTTGCTTCCTTGGTGATGGTCTTCTTGACATGATGGATTTGGGGGAATTGGGTATGCTAAAATTACATTTAATGGAAACGGCATTTTTTGATACAGCAAATTTTCTTGTGTGGATTGATAAACTGATTTAAAATGAAGTGGGTAGAACAAAGTACACGTACATTGACATTATACATTGCCTACAGTGCCTTCACAGTCTTCTTCAGGAAGTACAGTATTTCTTTTGTGTTCAGCACCCATTGTTTGCTCCTAGAAGCAACGTACATGGCCAGAGAAATTATAAAAATAAGTGATCTGCAGGTAACTTCTATACTGAGTTAAAAATGGATCTATTTAATTTTTTTTTCTTTTACTAGCATATTCAAGGAGTCATATTGCAGTGGAGCATACTTAATATGAACATACTGTATAATACATAAAGGCAGATACTGAAGACATAATTTTTTAAAACTGATTTTTCTTCTCTCTTTTTACAGTACAGTAATTATTTTTGGGTACTAAGTACATGCTAGTAAAGGTCTGCTTCTTAGATGTTCATTCGTCCCAACAAGTGCATGTACTCTGATGGTATTCACTAGAGCAGGAAAATATTTTGAGCTTAGAAACCATTTTCTTTTCAAAAATGAGGTGTTGACAAGCTTGTGGCGAGACTTTGAGGAGGGAAACAGCTTTGTGGTCAGGAGTTGATTATGTTGATAAACAGTGGCATTTTCTTCGGAAGTAAGTTGAAAAAATGCAAAATAATATGCTACCACGTTCTATGAAAACCCATTTGTCTGTTGGGTTATGTTACATACTGACAGAAACTTTGATTGATGTGTTTGTCACATCATATGATGTTGTGGGTAATCAATATCATATAATTTCAATTACTTAACAAAGAATAGTATAGGAGGCATTTCCTGAGGCTAGAAGTCGTTTCTTACAACAAGAGCAACAACAGCAATAACAAGAAAAATTGGACAAAGTGATGGCATTGTCATGAGATTTTCAGTGCTCTGGACGATGCTCTGAGACAGTACTTAATGCGTGCAATGGCTTAATGAAATAAGCAGTCAGTTGTTAGATTAATGGAAGTAGTAACCTAGCTGCTTTATTACAGGGAACTGAATACCTAGTTCATGAATGTAGCAAAAAAAAAAAAATGGGTGCTTAGTGCATAAGTACATCTTGTCAGCTGTCCATAAAACAGTCATAAAAGTTCAAGTGAAAGAAAGATGCAAAAGTAAAGATACTTTGTAATTACATTTTTGTATCTTTAGCTATAATACTGTCATGGTTGATGCTTTTTTGTTTTTTTTACTTTTGATTGCTTTTCTGCATAAGAAGGCATGCATGTATGTCAAGATTACAGGAGTCCGTAATTACAGATCTCATGGTGACATATGAACAGTTCATGTGTACAAATCAAGTACTCTTGAAACAAAGAGTCAAGTGTATGAATAGATTTCATGAGTTTAGGTTTTGTAATAATAGATCAAATATTATTCACATTTAGGGAAACCCATCAAATATTTATGGGAATAATGAAATTTAAGATAAGATAAGATAACTTTATTGGTCCATATTCTGGAAAATTGTTTTGATTCAGCATCAAACAGTAATGACATAATGTATACTGAAAAGTAAGTATACACGTCAATCAAACCCATAGCAAAAAGCCAACGTGACAGAAGGAGATAAAAACTGTTTTTTTTTTCAAACGTGGGGTTTATTTTCAATTAAGTTCATGGAAAAGGAACTTACTGGGACTTGAATCTGGGGTCTGAAATCCCACATTTTGTGGAGGAAGGTCAAAACACAAAATCAGAATCAGCGTCCATTAGTGATTCCCAGCTAAACGATAAAGAATGTTGGTTTCGCGCCTTCTCTCTTGCATTCAAAGCTGTAAAAGTCGTCACACTTGAAACTTGTATCTTGTATGTTTGGGACATCATTGGACGTGAAGTCGAAACTATGGTTCCGTCACCACAAAACCAGCACCAACTAATTCAAGCGTTGACACAGGCATGGAACAACATTCCACGGCTGCAATTAGTAACTTTGATTAACTCGATGTGGGGCAGATGCACCACAGTGATCAGTGCCACAGGAAGACACACGAGATACTAGTTTCAAGTGTGACTTGACTTTTACAGCTATGAATGCAAAGGAGAAGGCTGGCAACCAAGATTTGTCATCTTTTAGTTGGGACTCACTCATGGACGCTGATTCTGATTTTGTGTTTTGATGCTCCTCCACAAAGTGGGGGATTTCAGACCCCAGCTTCAAGTCCCAGAAGTTCTTTTTCCGTGGATTTAATTGAAAATAAACTCCACCTTTCACAAAAACAGTTTTCATCTCCTTTTGTCATGTTGGCTTTTTGCTCTGGGTTATGATTGACGTGTATACTTACTTTTGATCATAAGTATATATTAAAAAAACAACAAACCACACACACACGCACGCACGCACGCACACAGAGG
>JAWQUT010000126.1:1487891-1499838 GCA_033807755.1 Ellobium chinense
ACCCTTTAATTTTTAGTAGAGATCTAAGCAATATTTGGTGCGGTTTGAACAGCAGTTTTATCTGAAGTAACCCAAATTATAAAAATGATTTGATGACGCTTTGTTATGCGATACACTACAGTATAATTTGTATTGTTAGACATCGTGTACGATATATTGGGCTTTATTGGATGCATTACATAGTCTCTAATAAAGTAAATGGACGTATATTTTTGTTTTTGTTTATAATGTTGACAAATGAATCTTGAATGTACGACGAGAATTTCAGTGAATCAGGCATGGATAGGTCCAGTGGCGTTGTGTAGTCCATTTTTTTTTTTTTTGNTTTTTTTTTTTTTTGGGTGGGGCTAAAGTTTGAGGCTGTTCCAATGGACGGGATCGTTATGTTTCCGCTTCTCCCTCCTCTCCCCCCCTCCNCCACCCCTCCTCCACCGCAAACGTTCCTCCATGCACTTCTATGGTGCGTAGAGCTCTATAATGCCGATCCCCAAGTGGAACTTCCAAAGAACACACTAATTAAAACGTAGTTTCCGATAAAAAGTATATGGCAACAGTTTCCCAATCATATTTGCTATCTTGCTATCTGGCACTTCTGTCTTAAGGTGCTGCGGAAGTGAAAAAAAACTATAGGGAAATGCTGTTTACTCAGTGTCACAGACTTGTACGATTCGAAAATAAAAATGCATAAAATTTACAGGCCTGTAACATGTCCAAAATAAATGAAATATCAAACTGTCATCTATCGCGGGCTTAAATCCGTCAGCCGATACTATCGCAAAGGCCAGAAAGATCTAGTGCATGCAAAGGTACAGTGCATGTAACAGGTACAGATAAGACTCATACTAGTAATACTAATAGCTATGATCCCTAGGATCAGCCCCAGTCATCGAATTGTCGGCTAACTAATTTATTGTTAGATCCTGGATGTAAGGTACTGCAAATGGTTTTTTGGCAGCTTTTGATCAACAGAGATATCGTGATCAAGAATCCATTTGTGTAAGTATTGAGCATTTTTTTTTTTTACGTCTAAAGTATAGGCGCCATTTCAAAAAGTATTAGTATCGTTTGAAGTGATTACTAAACCAGTCGAATTTTCAGTCGTTTTATGAGAGGAACCCGGAGGCATATTAAGTTGCCCATGCCCGTTTAAAATATTAGCATTTGTATAGTATTCGTTTTTTGAAATTATTACCGATATTTTTATTATGATATCGATACCATTTCATCATATTATTATAATATGACTGCCTTCTGAACGGCTCTGTCAGCCAAAATAACTTGGTTCCTTCGGGATAACATGTCAAACTCATTGTGTCATGGTTTAAAGTTTCAGATAAAAGTTTATTGCGAAATTACACTGGGAGGAAAGAGGGCTGGGGGCATACTGAAAGTCGGTGGACTAGGCTACTTGTCTTTGATGTACATTTCTAGGTTTTAGAAATTCAGCTCCTCACAATAGTTTTAAAATACAGTACATTGCAAGCTTGGCAAAGCGGGGTTACTACTTTATGTTAGTCTGTGTGTTTGTCGGGCGGGTGGGGGAGGAGGNGTGGGGGAGGAGGGGGGGTTGGGAAAGGGAGATGGGTATGCGTCTTCGCTTATCTGTCCAATAGCCGACATCATTGATTTTATTGTCAGAACCTGGAAGGAAGGAACCTCGTGCATCACTGACAGTTTTTTTTATTGTTTATTGCTCTGTTTAGTGAACAAAGATGTCATGTTCCAGAAACGGTGTGATGCCAGTCGGTCACTACTGAACATTTTTTAAATTTTAAAGTCGGTTTGGGGATGTGTGCTGTCCTTTTCCGGTAACATAAAATTGGAAATGCAAGTATACATACGTGTTTAAATTGTATTACGCTTCCAAAAATCCGAACCAAGAACAAGTAATTCGCTCTTTGATTATGTGTCAGTGTCATTTGCTAACTGCTCACAATTTTATTTGTCTGATGTTGTGGCAACGATAATCATTTTCGGACCATCTGGTCCTGTTTACTGTAAGGCACGTGTCAGTTCCACTTTCATACTGCCACTGTCATCGTGTTTTAGTCATCACCACCGCCATCATCATCAGACCTCAAAATATCATTAGCTTGAAGGAATAGCTTGTTGGAGGATATTGACATACAGACTTAAGCCATATGCCTCTAGAGTAATTTGAGAATGTTTAACTTTAAGGTAGTCTGTTTGCTTTTCACGTGGATGCGAAAAATGGAAATAAGCCCAATTCAGACGTACTTTTTTTCTGCTCTGTCATTACAAGATGTAATCTCGTGCTGGCCGTCTTTCTTTCTATCTCTCTGTCAGCTCTTGTCTCAGGTATATAAAGAAGTAATGTCATGTCATGAATGTTCCCACAACCCCTTCCTCATCCAAATCCCCCCTCCCCCACCCTTTTTCCACAACGTTATACCCACACTAATCAGTAAGCATGCATTGCCTAGTTTATAAATGTGTTGTTTGAGGGACTCTTATGAAAAGGTGAATTTCCAAGAGTCGAAAATTGCATACAAGCAAGTAGCCCATGATCATTCAATAGAGAGATTTTGGACCACATTTTCCCGAATGTTAATGACTGAGAGGACGATTGACATATTATCCCGAATGAATCATATTTTGACCTAAAGACCCGTTACAAAAAATGCATTCATACATGATGAAATGGTATCGTTACTTTAATTAAAAAGTATCAGTGGGAATATCTCAAATACGAATAGAAAACCAATCCTAATACTTAAAAGGCAACATATATATATACTTACGGGTTCCTCTACAAATCGACTAAAATTCGATTGGTTAAGTTGTCACTTCAAACTTACCGTTTGTATTAATACATGTACCAATACCTTAGCAGTTTGTACATAAATGGCCGTAGAAAAACATTGCTCAATAATTACAGAGTGGGACTAAACAGATTCTTGATCAGCAGGATACCTGTCTTGACTAAAGATAAAGAAAACAAACAACAGTACCTTGCTTCCTAGGTATTACTTTTGGCATCTGGACTACAGGATCTGTGTTTGCTCACGTACATTATATTACGACACATGGACTGATAAAAGCGAGCTTATTGTTGATTCTATGTCGGATCACAGGGGGTTAAATTAATGAATCGGTCACTTAGCGCAGCATTGTCGCTGGCGATGACAGTATCCTGCAATGTGCTTTTGGTTCGGCAAGTTGTCATCTCCTCGGAAATAAGCCAATGCTGAAAATTTATGAACATTTACAGAAATGAATCGTGTTTGTGGGTACTGTTAATCAACATTAGAGTGTGATCTTGCGGATGCCGATGCTGTGTAGGCACTGTATTACATCTAAATATAGACATGTTGCCAGTTTTGTAGAAATCTGAGATTTCAAGATACAGTTGCTAATTACCCTGGAATTTAGTAACATTTGGATTCCACATGAATGCATTATTTTTGGAGAGATTTCTGACTTTTAGCATTACTTCAGGATATTAATAATAAGTTCTACTCAATCTGACCCACAATTTCTGGAAATTACTAAAATTTTTAGGCATTTCTCGAATTCGTTGTTTGGCTCCTCTGGATATGTAAAAATACCTTCTAAAATGTCGTGAAAAGAAAAACTTGACCTTTACTCAAAATTAATCATGTAACTTTGACCCTACCTTTGAAAACGCATTATACTCTCTGATAAATTGTTATTGATACCACAAGCCATCACTAGTTATTTTTACACGAGAGGATGGAGCAAGAAATATGTTAACAATTTTTACGTACAGGCAAGACCTTCATCTAGTCTAGAGGACGTGGGCATATTACATATCAGTTCAGTGCTCTTGAAAAAGGTACATTTTCTATCTGAGGGTATGAAAGTTTATTATCCATGCAGACATCCGTGATCGTCCCTTATTTTTTGTGGGTATGGTAACAACACCCACTATTTCACCGTTATGTTGTTGTATGCCTTAGTGAATAAAAAAAAGACCGTATCAGTTTTCATTAAATACCTCAAAACAAAAAAAACCCCACAAAGTAGCGTTGAATGGAAAATGAAGACAGCACCTTCTGAACTCTCCAAGGTTTCTTAGCACTCACTGTATTTTCCCATGAGAGGGTATGTGAACGCTGCGTCATTTCCTGCCTTTGTTCCGTGTAGAAGTCGTATGCCCTTTCTGATATCAAGTAAGAAATGTATCAGTAGAACAACTGGCTAAAATTTTGTCTTAAACGAAGTCGTGAACAATGTCTGTCATAATCCGAAGAGTCATTGGAGATTTTAAAGCAGATTTTAGGGTGTTGTGATCAGCCCAACGTGCTGGTAGATTGCTTATCTCTATCTTGAAGTTCTGAGTTTCAGTACTGATTGCTTACTAACAATAATAATTATAATAATAACGCGGTTTATTATTAATGCTCGCTCACGCGACTTCACACTATTATTAACTCAGCAGGCCTTATCACTCTGGGATTTTCTTAGGTCCCCGGGGAACATACAGTACCGGTGATCACTAGCATCCAGACAATATCCTCCACTGCCTATAGCCAGGTACCTATTTTACAGACAGGTGAACTGAGGAGAATCTGAATGAAATGTTTCCCAAGGCACTTACAACACGGCCATGATCGGGAATCGAACCCACGACCTTTAGATCTTGAGTCCTCTGCCTTCACCGTTCGGCCACGCCGCTTTCACTCTGGGTCATTATGGTGCTTCATTTGAGGTGCCTCCTCTTCAGCTGTCATTGGAGATTTAACCATTGTCTCACAACTAGCCACCACCTTCCCGAATGATAAACATAAGTCACATTGGAGATTTAATCATTGTCTCACAACTAGCCACCACCTTCCCGAATGATAAACATAAGTCCTCTACATACAGTACCTTCTCAATTTACTGTACATCTCCATACAATGTTGCTACGCTAATAATTTCCCATGTCCGTGACGTTTTATTTGCTCCTTTAATTTCTAGACTCTGTTGTAATTATTGTAAACAAAGCAGTAAATGCATGCATAGCTGCCTTCAAAAGGTCCTTCCTTAAATCCAGTGTGGAACCCAGTGTTTGTCGAAATTACACCACTGCAGGGAGAGAAAATTATGGTGCGGCACTGACAGGTTTTTACGAAATATGATAATTACTTTACGATCACGACATATAAAAATGTCCATGTTAACACTATGTAATCTGCTGCTTGCTTAGGATTTCATGGTCAGGAACATGGCAAATTTGTGAAAAAACCAGGGTGGCCATTACTCTCTCGTTATTTTTCCATTGCCATGCCTTAGCCACCTCCTCGTTCTCAATACTTCGACAAAATCTCATGGACTTCTGCGACTTGCGACTTTCGGCCGGATCGCGACCTTAAAATGACAGGGTCGTAAGTCTAGGCAACTCAGTTTTGAGAAAATTGCTTTCAAAGATTGTGGTCTTCGTCATTTTTTTCCTATTTGGTGGAAAAGCTTCAGATTTAGTCAGGCCACATATGGAGTGTATTTAAATGAAGTTTTAAATTATCATTGAAATTGCTTAATTTTGACCTTGGTAATCAAAATAGTAATCAAAATATACCAATAACTTTGTCATTTTGTGTATTTATTAATATTTTGGAATGACAGGGTTTTAGGTCCATAAGCACACATTTTAATGCCTTTTTTTTTTTTTAATAGCAGGGGCAGAGCAGATTAAATTTAAACCTCACACAGATTAACAGTGATATTCATACATAAGATGGGTCAAGCAGTGCCCACGCTAATAGTAGATTTTTGTGAATAAAGCTGATAACAGACATAAAGGTCAAATTCGGCTAACGTTATGGCCTAAAATAGTGAGTTCAAATTTATCCAGCGCATTCAATGCGACAAAAGTTATACTGGAGATTGGACTTCATTTTCCATTGACTTATCGCGATGACAAACAGAGGGTGCCACATTTACAACGGGAAAATGAAATCCAGGCTTATCCAACGAGGTGTTGGATTCACGACCTTCCTCATCAATTACTTTACAACTTCGCTACTATGCGGCAGTTCTTCTCCGACCAAGCTTCAAATATAGTGTTATGATTCATCACTCTGAAGCCTTATTCATCACATTACAACACAAACGGCTGTAACATTGAACACAGGACTGTCTGATAATAAACAATAACAGCAAAAACAAACAAACAAAAAAACCAAACAAAAAAAAACCAATCACACAGCAAATCAAGCCCAGATTCTGATTCTTAAACACTATTCTAAATTAGAAATCAAATACAAAGCTTTGAAAATAGCAGACTTTTGATATATGGTGCAACAAGCTCTGGAGACAAGGAAGCATATGAAGCAGCTCTGTGACAGGCTGATCTTCCACTGCATTCAATTTTTTGATAGGCTAATCTTCCACTGCATTCAGTTCTGTGACAAACTGAGATGCCATTGCATTATGAATCAGTTCAATGACAGATCTGTTCAATAAGAGAAAGATTATGTTAGGTCACCCTGTAACAGATTCGTGTATATTTATCTAGAATCTACGCAGCCATTGTTGAATCTTCGAAGAAATGATATTCTAGATCCACATGTAAAAATTTTGCATGTTCATTCACAATAATGAACGGCTAAGTGTAGATCTATTGAACCTAGCTTACTCATTGAATGATAAAATAACGCCTGTATTGGGTTTACCATATGACTCAGCTTTTCACACTGAATTTACGCTTTAAAAATATATTGTCATCTATATCAAGATACAGGCAAAAGAACCCCAAGAAACATAAGGATTACTGCTTAAACACATGCAGTTTAGCGTCTTATGAAAACTGGTACTAAGCTAGATTCAAATTTATAGTTCTAGTTCACCGGATATAATACCTGACTTTCAGTATTACTCAGTTGATAAATACTACAGTGGACTCACTTAATTTGAACTCTGATAAGTTGATTTTATGTATAAGTGGAAGTGCTTTAATGACTCACAAAATCTAAATTAATATAAATTACAACTGATAAACTGAACTCCTGATAAGTTGATCCAATTTTTAGCTCCCTTCCCCCCAACACATCATATTATCCAGAGTGGACTATAGCTTTAGTCTTGGTCAAAACTTAAAAAAAAACAACTGCCAATTGACTGCCTTCCATGAACAAACAAACTACCAACCAGAACCATAAAATTATGCAGATCCCTGTTTTACTTTAGCCTAGGCTATGTAAGTGGATAAAAGAAACTTGAAATTGAGAGAAATTTTATCACAATGGAAGCCTGAAAAGTTCATAACCGAATTTTGATGTCATGTAAAGCTAGTCGAAAAGCACCCCTTTACAGGCGTGGTCTTGATAATTTATTCTCTATTTTTCTTTATAATCGATATCAATTACTGTCTGCAAGATCTAAAAAGCTAGAGAGAAGATTAACTCCTTACCAGCAATCAAATCTAGATCTACTTATTTGTTTGAATTTCTACACTGAGCACTAATTTTGAAACATGATTTTGACTAATTAATTGATATTTTATTTAAATATTGCTATGACCTACAAGTGTGTAAATAAATGCTGAATACTGCCAGTCTTATTGAAGACAACATCCTTAGCAACCTCGATAAATCTGCCCAATTGCCTAATATATCTGAGTTTACTTTGTATTCAGCAAGTTAACTTAGATCTCCAAATACACAACTTGGCCTTTGAAGGTTCCCAAATAATTTAATCTCTTCAGTATGCAGAGCGGAGTGATCGATATTGATTATTTGAAAATAGCCTAGTGGAACCATTTAGTTTTTTCGCTTGGTAGATCTATGTGGTGTCAACATTCATGGGGAGCTTAAAGGAAGACTGCACCGTCCTACAGACCATATTAAATCATACGAGGCCCTTTTATTCCAATAAAACAGTCTTTCAAGTGTCTGTCATAATAATATAACGCCTCTGCTGGCCCCAGACAACCCGTAGGGTTACTTATCAAAAGTCCGAATTGTTACAACCACTGCTCGCGTGGCGACCATAAGCTTACGTCAAATACGTTCTTTCAACATGGCCAAGCTGTCTAGCCAGTGCTCTGCAGACAGGTGGTAGCATGTTGGTATGAATGTTTTAGTTCCTCTGTAAACAGTAGATATGCCAAACAAAATCATGCTGAGGCAATAAAAGTGCAGAATACTTTCTCTGGCTTACACTATCAAACTTTACGTTTAAATTTTTTATACCAGAACCTTAATTAAAAGCTGAATAATACATTATCAGGTAGAGGTGTCTGTAACTGCTGATCGGGAAAGGGGAATTATTCTGGACGCAAGGGCCAAACCCAGTATCTCTAGCTCTCCTAATTGCGTCATATTACATACGCGCACGGTAACAGAACGATGCTCTTTCTTCGCAAAATTTACCCGGTGGGCACCATAGATGGTCTTTAGAGAGAAAAAGTATGGAAAAACGGAAAATTATTTTTGATGTGCGCGTCCTACTTTAAACTGCACATAAACCTGATTACTTACTCATCATCAATAGATCCATTGGGATAATCACGAAATAGGACCGATCTTGTGGCTAAACCAATGACTAAATGAACTGCATCAATGCAAGAGCGGTCCTGTCCCAGGAGATAGCCGATCCATTCTGAGTAAATGAATCACTGGAGGATGACTCTTCATTGTCTAAAACGTTTTCATCATTTAGAACCTGACTCGCTATCCTGTACATTCGGTGGGCCACCATGCTTTCCAATCGAGGGTGACGATGACGGAAACACAGAAATCTGATTGGACGAAATTCTCTTACGACTCTGTCATTCTTAGAATTTTAGTCTATCAACTGGACTGGGCTGTAACTTGGACAGACCATCTTGTCATTCCAATAAAATCATCGTTTTTGCACATACAACTTTGTCCACCTTTAAATATAAGGCAAAATCGAGGTCAGTGGACTCTGAGACTCTTTCAGGGAATTGAAAACACATGAACATGTACTCAAGAGCGTAAAACCCCGTTTTGCAAAAAAAATTGGACCCTGTCATTCTAAGGTCGCGTGATGTCGGGAGCCCAACTGCAATGGTAAAATCATTGTTAAAGTGGAAGAAGCCGCCGAAGTAGATATAACGTGCACTAAAAGATGTTTCAAAACAACTTCTTTTCTACTGAACAGTTTGTTTCCAGACTTTGTATAGCTTCTAAACCAGTTTGTTTTGACTGAAAATGTATTTTTCACATCATCTCTATATCTGTAGTAAACATTATCTTCATAAACATTATGAAGTAAAATAATTATTATAGGCAAGTTTTTCAAACGTACATAGTTGCACAATATGAAACGTGTAAACATTAAAAAATACGTTTTAGTAGAAGCAGCGAACTGAAAAGACAAATTCAAGACACAATGGCGTCAGCGGTATAACCAGATGTTTTTTACTATGATTATTGAAAGAAAGGGAATGCCCAAATGTTGGCGGATGGTGGATAGCAGGGGGCGCT
Source organism: Ellobium chinense (assembly GCA_033807755.1). NCBI lineage: Eukaryota > Metazoa > Mollusca > Gastropoda > Ellobiida > Ellobiidae > Ellobium > Ellobium chinense. The sequence goes on from JAWQUT010000126.1 coordinate 1,497,308, forward strand.
ATATTCATATAACGAGGTTATTTTTCCAATATTTTTATTACACTGGATCGGTTCAGAGGCAAAATGTAGGCGGTATGCAGGGTTGGTGGTATAGTGGGAGCGGTATAATGAGGTTTGACTGTACATTTGTTATTTATATTGTACATTACTCGTTCCTTAGGGCCTTGAGAAGCTGGTTGCAGGAGAGGTTAGTGTTTGTTTAAAGAAATTGCCAGTGTTTGGCTATGAACGATATTATACAAACCATTCTGTATTTAGTATTTCTCTTTGTCTTTTCTCATTCTCAGCTCTCTCTCGACCAGAGTTTGTTGAGAAGCTGGTTTATGAAGCTTCAACTTCAGCCAAGAAGTCCAGAGGAAAGCACACAAAAAAATGCAAGAGACCCTTACTTTTGGACCACGCTAAATTCTGTTTGGATTCCAAAACTCATTTCTGACCATTAGGATGATATTAAGGAAGGTGATGAAATATTTGATTTTCAGAGAGGAACATAGTGTGACAGCGATGCCATTCACTTTGATATAAGGTGTAGGTTACACATTCTCTCAGAGTCAGATTAGAAAACACTTTTGCTGAAGGATGTGATCCTAAAATTCATTTCCTTTATATGTCAAAGAAAGCACCATCAGAAACGCATTGACAAATATTCTTTCAACAAGAAAGGTGTTTTATATGTTGAGTATGTCATGTGAGAAGACAGTGTGAAGAAATTGCTCGATCTTTATTATTTAATCTAGATTTATCTCATGTAGGGGGGAAACTTGAAAGCCCATCCAGCCAACGCTTCATTTTGATCCCATACTGTAGATTGATGAGGCTGCAGAGAAGCAGAGTAGACTGATCCGCTATTAAGAGGGTTAAATCTTGCAAGTTATAGGGAATATTTTGTACAGGCAGTCATGTCTAAAGGTTATGTCAGAGCTCTTGCAGAGCAGATCAATCAGGGCAGTATGAAGCATGTTGAGGAGAAGGACGGTGGAAAATCACCAGAAGATGATGAAATGCGGCACAGTCTCGCCTATAGCGTAATACGTGCTGCCGAGAGGCAAAAGTCCAAAACAGAAAATGACCCTGCTAGTCCCACAAAGAAGGCCAGTAAAACAACTGGTTATTTATACTCGCACAGTAACTCTGAAATTGCCACCATAACCTTAAACACCAAGCATGTTGCTGACTTCCTAACAAAAGCTAATGGTGACATATCTCCTGAAAATCTCTCGGCCAAGAATGACAAAGAAATTCCAGATACCAAGCCTTCAAAGGAATCTGCTCAGCCGTTCCGCTCACATGCGCAGCGGAATGTATCAGAAGCATGCTCTTCAAAGCCATCATTGAAGTCATGGCAAAGGCAGTCTTCAAGTATAAGTTCAATCTCATCAGTATCTCCTCTGTCATCGACAGCTCCACCACCGTATATAGACCGTGGCACAAAGCCTAAGATTCCTCCCAAGAAACCATCATTGACCTCGTCACAACTAAATTCCCATAAAGACAACGCACCCTTTCATTCCATACCAGCTTCACAACTTGATTCCAACACCTGTAGAGTCTCATCATCCCCAGTTCTATCACCACAATCACCTGAGCTTACTCCAGCCTCAGTACCACTTGTTTCAAATGAATCCAACGATGCAAAGTTTTCTGACAGCGGTAGCCATAGTGGTAAAGACTCACACTGTTTCTGTAGTACAAACACTGATTTGCTCACATCACCCTCTTCTGCCAGCAACAATGAGGTATCATTTCGTCTCACCTCAAAACGCAGCAGTGAACAGTATCGAGACTCTGTGTTCAATACTATATATGACAATGCCCCTCCAATAAATGCTGCAGAGCTTTTCGATTCCAGCTGGTCTGACTCAGACAGCTGCAATGGCTTGACTGATGAAGATGAGACTGAACCCAAGGGGGAGAAGAGTCTGCTCTCTAAGGTAGAAACCAGCACTGAAGCAAAGGTGAGTAGGAAAAGATTTGGACATTGCTTGGACTTTGCAATTTTATTTTTAACATTTCCAGGCATTCATTACTGGCTAATTTTGGACAAGCATTAGTACCTTGGAAACCGAGAAAAATGTCAAAAAAGTTTATGATTATAATAATCTTGTCGTCCACGCAAACCTGGCACTGTCAGTGCCAGGTAGTATTTGAATGAGGTAATGCACAATCACTGGCATTCATTGGGAATGGCTATCATGGGGTCAATCTTGCAATCCCGGTCAGCTTTGCTGTTAATGAGATAGTGTTGGTGTAATTTTGTTTCTTTCATGAACAGTCCAGCTTGATCTTGGAAACCCCCGAACGAAGGGCTTTGGCCTTTTTTGAAAATCGTCTGAGAAGAATTACTGCGTAATTAATAAATAAAAAGAAAACAACGTGATGAATTGTTTGCCCCACCTAAAAAAATCAAGGTCACAATCAAAAAAGCGTCTTCCACTCAATGCTGTCAGATTCATGTTGCATGCTTGCACTACAGACAGGTGTGGATATGATGTCTCTCTCTCTCTCTCTCTCTCTTTCTTTCTGTGTGGGGG
>JAWQUT010000126.1:1502741-1524190 GCA_033807755.1 Ellobium chinense
CCCAACCTCACCCCACCCCTACCCTTAAGAAAAATCACCACCCCACCCCTTCTCAGCCTACCCCATAGGCTCAAATGGTATAGCCAAAGGAAGCTGCATTTTCTTTAAATTTTTTGGGACAGATGCATCAAACTTTTGTTTCTCCAGAGCTTTTTCTCCAATCAAAAACACAATCACCCTTTAAGAAATGCCAGTATGATCACTCTTAGGTTGCAAGTGGATTTTATCATTAAGGGTTGTAAATATGGTCAACAAAAAACTACCTACTCATGCCAAGGTGTTTACATGGAAACAATGACCAGCCAAGAGGGGATCACTTTTCCCCTTCCCTCCCAATCACCCCCAGGTCACTCCTCTCTGATCATTCCTTACTATTTCCCTTCCAAATAGGCTACCATGGCCAAATTTTAGGGTTGAACTGTAGGTTCATGGGAACTTTCAAAGTAGCATAGGGTATGTCATCAAGAGAATTGGCTATTTTGAGAGGTATCAAACTGTTAATTGGGCCATAAGAATGATGTAAGACAGATATTGCAGCAACATTGGTACCAATTTGTAGGGAAATGAATGTGCTTGACAGCTGACAGTTGCATATTTTTCCAGGGAACTAACAAAGGCTATCAACACCTCATCCAATTCATCTCAGTGAGTGAGATTATTGAAAATTTTCTGTGCCCCTCTGCAAATATACCTCACCACAGAAATATCATCCTCTGTCATTAAAGAAGCAAGATAGAGACACTTTAACTGTAGAGAATGCATTACTACTGACTACTCAAAACATGTGTAGGAAATAATTAAATGTGGGGAGAGGTTGAGGCTTGTGACATCTATTAGAGGGGCAAATCACTGATTGTGTACAACCCAATTAATCCGCTAATCTATAAAATACCCCTTTTTGGGGGCCCTGCCAGACAGTGTTAGGGTGTAGAAATATGTAAAATGACCTGTGATTTTAGTAAAGCATCCAATTTGAACGTTTCAGGTACAATTTGAGCCTTCTTGATTAAAAAAATAAAATGTGTAGGTCTATGTATTCGCACGTGGTCAAAACCAGCCAAATGAAAAATTGGGGACCAAATCAGAATTTGAGGTGATCTTTTTCGAAAAACACTTGTGAAAAATTTTGGGCGTTGAACCCCCTTTTTCTTCCCGTTAAAAGATTGGACAAAAGAAGTACTATAACCTCCATGGAAGAAATTTCCCCAAATCACAGTGGTATGTGTAGAATAACACAAAATGTTAATAGGGTCAACAGAAGAAAAAACAATAGGTGTCAAAGACCTGTTACTGATATGAAACCAAGGGAAAACGATTAAGCTTGCAATTGACACATCGATAAAATGTTATCACACAGATTAAGAGTTATTGTAAACTGTTGAAATGCCGAATCCTTCGTGATAAAGTGTCCAGGTCTAGACTAGATCTACCCGAAATCTTTCATTATGAAGTCCTACAATATTTCAGAAATTGTAGAATCTACAGAAAAAGTGGACTGATGAAGTATACATGCAATTTTCACCATACTAAAAATGAAAGTGGTTTCTGACTGGGCTAAATACTGATAGCCTAGTGCTATCATCATCATCTATCAAGTGCGCAGATAACTCTTTTTTTTAGACTGCCATTTTAAGCATCAAACCTCAAACCTGTTCAATGTATCAGTGAAAGACCAGGAATATAAAAGTATTCAGATTGATGCAGTCTTATCATACATACCTCTGTTCTGAGACACATAACCATAACATTCAGCAGAAAACAAACAAAACCCCAAACTAAAGGATGATGAGTGATGACGATGGAAATGAGAATCTATTCAAGTTTTGAAACAGGAATTTTGGTCAGCTGGGACTGTGCTCTACTGGGCTTTTACATATGCATTTCACGTCAAAACCAAACTATTTTCTCTCAGATGCGCATATACATTGTTTTTAAAAGCAGTGGCAGAAAGACGTCCCAGTATAGCAGATTCGGCCAACTTTATCGCAAATCTCTTACGGAATAAGGTCTGCAATGCTGGATTGTGGATAGCCTAGAGAGCATAACTCGAGACGAGTCAAATTTTTAAGCATCTTATTTCCCTTGATCGATTTCCGAAGTACGCTTAAAAGGAAAAGTGCACCGTCCTACAGACCATATTAAATCATACGATACCATATTATTCCAATAAAACAGTCTTTCACGTGTCTGTAATAATGATATAACGCCTCTGCTGGCCCAAACAACCCACAGGGTTACATTATCCAAAGTCGGAATTGTTACAACCACAGCGCGCGTGGCGGCCATAAGCTTACGTCAAATACGTTCTTGCCACATGTTCTAGCCAGTGCTCTGCGGACTGGTGATAGCATGTTGGTATGAATGTTTTAATTCCTCTGTGAACAGTAGATATGCCAAACAAAATCATGCTGAGGTAATAAAAATGCAGAATACTTTTTCTGGCTTACGCCTTCAAACTTTATGTTTAAATTTGTTATACCAGAACCTTAATTAAAAGCTGAATAATACATTGTCAGGTTGAGGTGTCTGTTACTGCTGGAATGTAAGTGACGTCAGCATTTTTGCCGCAGACTTCTGCTGATCGGGGAAGGGGAATAACTCTGGACCCAAGGGCCAAACCCGGTAACTCTATCTGTACTAATTGCGTCATATTACATACGCGCACGGTAACAGAACGATGCTCTTTCTTCCCAAAACTGACTCGGTGGGCACCATAGATCATTTTTAGAGAGAAGAAGTATGGAAAAACTGAAAATTATTTTTGATGTGCGCGTCCTACTTTAATAGGCGTTTTGCTTTTTTGTTGCTGATAAGTGATGAAAAACTTAATATCACATAGGGCTGATTCTTATAATATACTCTCCCTTCAAAGGTGACTGACCATCTGGAGGGACTTCCTGAAGACAAGAGATTTTGTATAGCTGAGGAGTTGCTGAAGACAGAAAGAGACTATGTTGATAGGTTACATCTGGTGCATCAGGTTAGTTGTTGGCTGGGAACTAAATTACATTTTTATAAATATGGTATTTGAGAGCAAAATACATTATGGAAATAGCATTACACACGAACTGCTGAGCATGGGTAGCCCTTTTAATTTTACAAGAACCACTAAAAGTGCACAGATTTTATTCGAACATGTATCAGATGAAAGGCAAATTCATAAAGTTTCCATTCATATAAGTTTTAATGGTAAAAGATGTTTAAAATTCAAGTGTGGATGATGTGAATTTGACATTTGCGCGCAGCCACCGATGTTCCCGATTTTCAAGTTCAGGCGAGAGGGGTACCTTTGTTCTTTTTACAATCACGTCATTTCCTATCATATCTTACAGCCAGTTAGATGAAAGAATACCCTTTTCTCCGCTGTTTGTACAGTGGTGATTGGTTGAAGCATTGAGAAGTTACGGCTTGTCAGAGATGATGTGGTTGTGAGCTTGAACGACAAAAGCTACAACCACTGAACAAGACAGGATGACGGATACAATAACATGTTCCTTCTTTCATATTTTATATTACTCATAACATTTCAACCGGTAGTTATGCGGTAAATGTTGTTTGAATGCAACGGTGATACACTTTTTTAAAAGTTCCCCGGCACACCGAGAGGCGACCTAGCGGGATGCCCCAGGTGACAGTGCAGCTGACCTCGATGTTTATGGGGAATTCCCGCACTGTATATTGACAGTAAAAGCGAAACAGCTCACTCTCATATGCTGGTGTTGACACTTGCTTCTGATCTCGTTGTACTGTGTGGTCAAGACAGTCTAGCCTTATGAAGTAATGAAGTACACATTACTTGCGTTGTCCACCCCAGCACACAGTGAATACATATAGAAACATATGGCACTTGATGGCGTTTCTACCGCCCCCAAATTCACCCACTTCCTTACCCTTTTGCCTCTTATTAAATGACATAGCGATATCCCCATGAATAGTACACACTTTATGGTTATGGTGTCCTGCTCATGTAAGTCGAGTAACTGTCAGTATTATCGGACTGCCAGTGGCCTGAATCCCACCACCATTGGGTCTCCAAAATTATTTTCAATTATGTAGACAAGTACAGCTGTAGTTGCATATTATTTATCCACTTTATATAACTATATGGTAGAAATGAATACCCATTAAAATGATTCCTGTCACGAGCTGAAACACTTAACATTCAAAATGTGATGTGGCCAGCTTTAACAACACTGAAGCACAACAGCAATATTTTGTAAATTAAATAGAAGGATAATTCTTTATAACTACCAGTTTCCCCTCACAACACGCCATGAAATAGAGAGCAAATCTCTATGTGTTTGATGCTCAAAAATCACAGTCTCATAAAATTGTTCATCAGTCTGAGAAATTTGAAAAGTATTATACTGTGGTAAATGTGTTATATCCAACCGAGGCACTGCTTAAAATTTAAAATGACATTTAATTTTTTTTTATGACAAATACAGCACATTGAAGTAAAAAATTTGCCTGCCAATGCAGGTACAAGAAGCCATAGTGTTTGTAGTTTTGTTCTAATGACATTTTTAAATGAATTCAGCATACAATTTTACATTGACATGCAAAGTTTCACTTCTCTAGCCCAAGTACTTTTGTCAAAATTAACATTTTAATGAAAATCATCATGTCGTTTTCAAAATAAAGGGGCCACTCATATAGAGGGGGAAAAAAAGCCCAAGATTTGGCACATTCAAATCGCAATATCACAGAACTATTTGACCAATCTGAAAATTTAAAAAAAGATCTGTGCTTATATCAGTGTGCTCTATTTATATAACCCATTATTGAATGTACAAAATGAAATCTTAATTTTCGATGTGTAATGCTAATTGAAAGCTGAAGTTGTTTTCGTAGTACATGTTTGTATTGTATGAAAATAGTTCTGTGCATTACATACAGAGTTCTTTTTCAGGGACAGAATAATCTTTGTTTATGGTAACTCATTCCTATGGACATTTAATCCTGTTTGCTGGAATTCCTACGAACGGCTAATTTTGAGATAATTCTATGGCAGTTAACAACATTGTTGTAACATTGGCATCATGGAATTGAAATGTTCAAAGACCTGAACCTTTACATAGAACTATGACTTTCTTCCCTGCAATATAAGAATGGGAACTAGAACAGTTCACTCAAAGCAGTCCAGTGTACAAGTAAATCATCATTAACATCATTATTATTAAATAACATCATTATAACAACATCCTCATGACATAGCTATGAAAATATCAGAGTGAAAAAAAAAAAAGTACAAAACTAAATGGTCAGCTGGCAATTTTCTCACAGGCCTTGTGACAGGCCACAACTGACTTAAAGGAAGTCTCTTATCTTGGCCACCTCATATATTCATCCTCCTAATTTATTTCTGCAGTTTTGGCATTAATATTGGCGTAAACACAGGAATCTGATTGCATATAATATTTGTGTGTGACGTGCGATTTCAAATCTCAGTTTCATCTAACTGAAACATTCATGGCCCACAACGTGAGTGCAGCATTCTGCCACACACAACAGCCATATACGATAGATTCAGGATGGGACCTCTTAAATTCTTTGTAAATCCAAGCAGTATGGGTATCATTCATGGATAATTTCATGTTTCCCTTTGTTTATTCATGTTTTTATCAACAAATTGATTTTGGTTGTAGAGGTAAAACATGCTGAGAAAGAAGCCATGGTGCACTAGATATAAACAGAAACACATTTTTGCATATTTATTAAACTTGCTTTCTGCAAAGCTTTGATGGTTATTTACATGGATGCCTACTAAACGATGTAAAAATGCAAATACAAGTACATAAACTAACCTAAGAAACTTCCATTTTGGGCAAAAAGATACAAGATGATGGAGAAATCCATACAGAATGAAACATAAGAGTATGTTGAAATGTCAAGCTGTGTGACATGAGCTATGTCCATTGTTGAGTCCCAACCGAGACAAGGAGTGTTTGCCATTGAACACCTGCATAGCTCTGCACGTTTAGGACATGAAGTACACCAGCACACGCTGTTGAGAGATCTGTCACCTGGGTGATGGCTCCACACAGCTGAGTCGCTGTTCAAGTTTTAGGTAGTAGGAACTACATTATATGGAATAGCTGCTTCTGAAGAGCGTCCCAAAAGTGAGGCGCGTTGATGATCTTGAACGCTGATTGGGGTGTGAGGAAAGTTTTGTGGCTTGATGTTTTTATAGACAAGATATGGGAATGCTGTTCATCCTTTATGAGCACCTGGTGTTATCATCAGACTACAGCCTAGGTATACTTATATATATACTGTACTTATACTTATAGGGGCAGAGATTATAGCGGGTGCAGAATGCAGCAGTATGGGCGGTCCTGGATGCACAAGAATATAACTAACTGACATGAGGTATATTCTAAGTCTTTCTACCATCAAGGTGAGACATGCGGCTGCACAGGTGAAGACATATCTATGCATATCTAAGGACACATGACACCTCATCCATAGCCTGATCATAGCGCACTACAAGATCCCAAGGGGTGACTAATTAAAAGGGATATAACACGGATGGCACAGGTGGAAGCAGATGGTGTGTGATTAGAGGATAATAACAAAGATCATATAGACTTAAAGGAAAGACCATATTAAATCATACGATAACCTCTTATTCCAATAAAACAGTCTTTCAAGCGTCTGTCATATTGATATAATGGCTCTGCTGGACCCAGACAACCCACAGGGTTACATTATCCAAAGTTCGAATTGTTACACCTACTACGCGGTGGCGGCCACAAACTTACGTCAGATACATTCTAGCCACATGGCCAAGTTATGGGTGATAGCATGCTGGTATGAATGTTTTAATTCCTTTGTGAACAGTAGATATGTCAGACAAAATCATGTTGAGGCAATAAAAATGCAATACTTACATGGTAATAGAACATTGTTCTTTCCGTGCAAAATTGATTTGATGGGCATCATAGCTGATTTTCAGAGAGAAAAAGTATTGGAGAACGGAAAATTATTTTTGATATGCATGCCCTCCTTTAAAGGAACAGGGGCAGCCATCTGCTTCACAGCCTAAAAAATCCACAATATTTTTTCCATGAATTTTCACCCCGTTATATGGAGCGCTTCCGAGAATATGCAGCTTGAAAGTCGGGATTTTCACACCGCGGGAATGAAGCATGACGTCAAAAAGCGAGAGGCAAGCTAGTCGTTGTGCGAAGAGAAATATACACATGGAATAACTTGCCTTGGTGCTAAATTTTATGCCTTGTTTTCATATATGATAATTAGATCTTTTTTTGAAAACTATGAACAGGTGCCCGCCTTTGATTGCAATGCTGTAAACTTAGAAAGAGCACAATAAATAACTGATAAAAAGGAGCATCTGTCTGAGAACTGAATGAATCGCTTTATTAATGTATGCAGAGTCTGTGTATGGTTCACTGTGCCTATTTTTTCCTGAATTGAGCTCTCAATGGTCTATGATTCACCATGTGCCTGAGGAGCACTTTTAGATTATTAGAAGGAAAGGATTTGATTGACAGTTTACTATTGTCTCAGGCAGTGTTTTCTGCACTTAGGGGCAGTGCTAATTGCATCACTAGTCATAAATCAGTCAACATGCTTCAAAGAGACACCCTTATGTTGGTCAGAGATGACCATGGGAATAATCTGGAGAATACTTTTATAGTTCGGGAAGAAAGAACCGATCTTCACCATCAAAGAGAAAAATGAAATGGATCATGGTAGCATGGATATGCCATGTTGAGCAGAGCAGTAGGGATGATTTTGGGAGGGGTAAGAGGGGATAGGTGGGTGGGCACAATTTCAGAGGTGAAGCAGAGACGTTACATTTACATTGTCTTTGGGGTTGAGAGGGAGAAGGGGGGCGGGAGGGGAATAAGAAGCAATAAGAGAAATTGAGAGCCTTAGCAGGTAATGAACAGTGACTCAGGGGACAAAAGCATCTTGGCTGCTCTTGCTCTCTCTCTCTCTCTCTCTCTCTCTCTCTCTCTCTCTCTCTCTCTCTCTCTCTCTCGCTCTCTCCCCCGCTCTCTCCCCCTCCTTCCATTAGCATCTATTTTTTTGTTCTTACGCTCTGTTTTCTCCTAGATTCTTATCCCACCGCTCTATTACTCCTTGCCTCATCTCTCTCTCCCTTTCTCTCTCCCTCTATTCATCTCTACAACTGTGCCCAACCCATGTTAGGATCCATCTCATTCTCCTCATTGATAGTGAAGACTGATTCATTCTTTCAAAACTACAAAAGTTTTCACAAGTAAAATACTCCCGTGTTTATCTCTGACCACAGTAAGAAGGTCAAAGTAATTTTCATGTGGATGTGCCTTTTTGACCTACTCTTGAAAGCCCTTTGATTGATTTATGACTAGTGACACAACTAGCGCCGCTCCTAAGCGCAAAGAATTTGACTGTGGTGGTGTATAAATTATTTGAAAGTGCTCCTTTTTCTCAAATATGTAACATCCCTCTTCTAAGGTTATAGCATTGCAATCAAAGTCGGGCAGTTGTTCACACAGTTTAACAAAATGCTTTTCTCAATGATAAATGAAAAAAAGGCATAACAAGAAAAGTTATTGCAGGGGACACAACGACTACTAGCTTGCCTCTCCCTTTTTTTTTACCTCATTCCCGCGCTGACCAGACAACAACTCGTTATGGTGGCCTACACCGTGTGAAAATCTCAACTTTGAAGCTGTATTTTCTCAGAAGCGCTCAGGTGAAGAAAGCATGTAAGGGGTGAAACATTTATGAAAATATACTGTGGATATTTTAGGCTGTGAAGCAGATAGCTACCCCTGTCCCTTTGAGAAAGTGGCTATGCATAATTTAGTGGAGCGGAATGAACTGACTTTTTTATAATAAAAACTTAAAATATGTCCCATTACAACAGGTCATTAATATTTCCTGCAAAACATAAAGGGCTGTAAAACCTAACCACTAGAGATCATAAACAGACTCAAGACTTCATTTCAGAAGTAAAAGTGGCTATGCATTATCTACTAAAATAAGATAAACAAGGCTATGCTGATTCCTCTAAAAGTGGTACTCAAATCTAAAAGTAGTACCTTGTACAAATTGATAGTAAGATCCACAACCAATACTTTGGGACAGTCTTGTTTTGAAATCCGATTCCTAGTTCCAGGATTTTGAAAGGAATTAAATACCAGTACCACCGAAGACCTGAAATTTTTTCCCATGGATGCCAGATAGTTTATCACTAGTATGAGGCTAATTAGAGTACAAATAAGGAGCATAAAAGAACAAGACGGCAAAACCTAGAATCCATAAAGTACTTTTTTATTTCACAGATCTTAATGCAGTGGGAAAATCATAGGAGGATTTCACTCTCAGGGATGAATATTTTTTTCTCACACGTTTTTCATAATTAATGTAAGGTATCCTAGCATAATGATAGGTCTAATACATAAGGAATTTAATAATACATGTATTCATTGGGAGTGCAAAGCCACTTTAAAAATGAGATGATTGAAAGAACAAAAAAAATACTATGTCTCTTACTAGTTTTAAGAGCAGAGCAAAGTTGGCCACATTGCTGTTTTTACTGCAGTTAGAAATACACAGGGTGAAACTTCGTTTAACTTACAATGGACATTTTGTGATGAGCACTGCGGAGCCCATGTTGCATCAAAATAGTATAATTATTATTATGCTTACACAGGTACCCTGCAATGCAGTGTGCGTTATCTAAATCAATGAGACTGCAAAAAGACCACGAGCAGATGAAAGTTGCCTACCATGCAGTTATGCATCTGCTCTCCAGAATTTTGTTTTACACACCAGAGTTAATGCTACTTCCCTTTGAGAAACCCATATAACAAATGAAATGAAGTCCCATTTTTTTTTTCTGCAGAATCCACTTACTCTGAAATGCTAAATATGCTTTAGCTGCCAGACCACCATATCAAAATGTGCGGAAGTCCCTGGTGATCTCCAATTCCAAACACTTCCATGTATTTCCATAAAAACTTAAAATAAAGCTAGGTGGGGAGGAAAAGGGATAGAGATATGAGTAGGTGTATTATGTGTTTTGGAGAGGAGTCATATAAACATTTCATGCATGGGATTATGCAGAAATCCTTCTGCGTAAAGGATCATTTTTAGAAATGTTTTTCCCCTTTTGCTTTATGCAAATTAATAGTATTCTAATAACAAGCATTGCCACCAACACATTTCACATATACCAGCCTCTTTGTTGACCCAAACCATATACGATCTTGATCTTGAGGCCTAATTTCAAGCCTGATCCCAAGAGGCAAGCTGATGATAGTTACCAGACTTGCTTTCTTAGATCATGACGAAGCACTATCACTGAATCCTGAGATTTTATTGTCTGCACCCTATGAGATCTTATGAGGTCTGTTTAGGAAGGTCATCACCAGCGAGTCAAATGTCGGGGCCAAGCAGGCTCCTCCTACAAATTATGAATGGTAAGTCTGGAAGGCGACTCAGTACCTGCCCTTTGGTTTCATTTAGAGATGTGAAAATGATGGATGCACCTGGTCGAGTCTATTTTTGGATCTGCATTCTCTACTTGACACCATCAATTCATTGTGTCTTTATCCAGCAAAATGATACTCTAGAGATCGCGGGGGCTCAAATGTTACAGCGAGTCTGGTCAAGCATAGTGCGAAATTGACTGATTGGTACACGTGAATTGTCCCAAAGGGCATGTTTCGGACCACCAGGATGATGTTGTCTGGATTGGAGGACAGACTGGTTAGTAATACAGATGGATCTAGATCCTCATTCCGTTTTGAACTGAATTTGGAATTCCATCTTGATTCCACTTACACAATAAAAACTGAAATTCAATCCAATTCTGTGCAGTAAACTCAAAATTAATTGTGGAATTGTCCAATGCAGATTCCAGTCCTGCACAAATCTATTCACTAACATCATTCAGAATGGAAATTGAGGCTGCAACAGAGGCACTGAAGGGCGAAAACAGTATTTATGTTGTAATTATGACGGACTCCCAGAGCAGGTTACAGAAGATTAAGTCAGGAGTGAGTTAGTAGTGTCAATCAGAAGAGCAGAGATCAGAGGCCTCTTTGGATTTTTTTCCGTGGCATGTAGATTAGCAGACAGGCCACCTTGCAGGGGAGCAAGGATTGAAGGTATGCTACAACTCAGCTGAGTTGGTGAAAGAAGCTGTGTGAAAGACTCTTGATCTTGGCATGCCAGAGGCTATCATTGAAAGATTCAGTGAGTGTGATGTTGCCAAGAGATCTGGCAGATACCCCCAACTGCAAAAAAGTTAGGAGGATATACAATCAGTATCACATGCCAATTCAGTACCTTTACTTTTCTTTGGCTGCACGAGAGGGAGGCAGAACATACACTGTATATGTGAAAGCTCCTCATGATGCGACATCGATCCCAGACCCAAGTATTGACCCAGGTATTTTTTTTTACATTGAGCCTGAGGTATACAATGAGCTGCATTAAAAATGATGTGCTCGAACTCCTGTTTCACACATTGCATGCAGAACTTAAAAGATTGAAATCCTATCAAGGTGATGAAACAGATGCTGAAAGGTACAGTACGGTATCTGTGAAGATGACCAGCACCTGATACATGTAAGCTATATGAAGTATTCATTCAGTGAAAGATGGGCGTTCATGTTCGTGGAAACTGCCTATATTCAGGAGTTAAAGTCAATTTATATCATTTCTTTATGCATCTTTTACCCATGAGGTGCAGCCAATTATCAGTCTATGCATGTCATACATATGTATATTTTCTTTTCTTTTTAAGATTTTCTTCTTTGAGTTGGACAAGGAGAATCGACAGCAAGCTTTTCTTCCTCCTGACGCCTTGAAGTTCATGTTCTCTAACATTAAAAGCATCTATCTCTTTCACCATGATTTTCTCTTACCTCAGCTTGAGGATAGGATGGAGAACTGGTGAGTTGGACAATGCAGTATGGAGGCTGTTATCATTATTCCTGTGTTGTTTTTTTTTTATATGACATCACTGCAGCCTGAATGGGAATGTAGAACAATTATACATGTACAGTATTACCGAAAATTGATGTATGCGGCTGGTGTATGCGGGGACTAAACATATGACCGGCGATTCTATCATGTAGGATACTGATCAATATCTGTTAAAAGTGTTGAAGTTGAGATCTTTTAAAGAACGTCTTCAAGAGTGAAGCACTAAGGCCTGACCAAAATGTGATGAAGCATGTACCTCATACAAACAGTGGACTCTTTGATAAACCACGTATGAACAGTATGATCTGAACAATTTTTGCTGGGGAGCAGTTCTCATCAAGTTCAACTGTTTTGTAAGTTTCGAAAGTTTTTGTCAGTCAAATGGACATCACATAGATTCATAGGACTCACTGGTTATCTTTACATTTGTTTACTGACCACTACTGATCAGACTAGTTTCTAGTCTTTTTACATAAAGACACTCTAAAGATGCTGGGCTACACTTGGGTCATGACTCCCAACTGTCCTTCTGTTGATTTTTTTTTTTTGCCCCAGTACGGATTTGAACCGTAACCTCCATTTTCTTAATTCTTTGTTTCATATCCTGTCCGCCACTGTAAAGCCATAGAAGAAGTTGCATTTTAGGTATATATAAATATTCTCTGCAACACTGTTCACTACCTTTGGTCCATATCCATGCTAAGCTCATTTCCGCAGTCTTTGCCAGATCCTTCACAGTATATGAATGCACCCATCATTGTATTCTGAGCAACTTGAGTAGGTCATAAACTTAATTGCTCACCATACTCCTTGCCCCTACTTCTACAGCCGTGACTCTAGTTGTTATTCCTGCTCTTCTTAGTTTGAAAACAAGATCACTGTCCTTAGCAGTTTTGTACATTGTCCATCCTGGATTCAAATGGCATCAATCAGTAGCTGCTTTGTGCTTGTTTAATGCATGACTATGTCTGGTCGGCATATAAGAAATTCGGATTGCCGCAGGTATGTCTAACAGCCCAGCAAATCTATTGCCTTTTTCAGTCATCCGCACTAGTTAATATTGTTGCCATCAGAGGGCTGGCGGATCTGGTGCTGCCAGTTGCCTGCCCTGCACGGAGGAAGTACCTTGGAACAAACTGGGCTGTTTGTCTCGTATTTGCCTCTTGCCTGGCCTTGACAACTGACCAAAGGACTCTATTGAGGTACCAAGTGTACCAACCTTGTGTCAGTACCACTTTACAAGCTGATATCACATGCATCAATATTTGCTCTCCATTGCAGAGTGAGTAACTAGCGTCTGTGGTCTTTCCCCATTTCTTGAGGTTTGTGCCAGTGGGTAGGAGGTCGTACAGTGACCTGATGATGAAGCTTAGTCACAACGATGCCATGTGTCTTATGTCATTCTTAGTCAAAGATCTTTGCATTCAGCGCATTCTCCCATGTCGTCCATTGACCTGTTGTACTGCTGTCTGACTCGTGTCTCATCCTCTGTATCTCAGATTTCTCAGATGACTGTGCCTCCTCACTTCTTTGCTCTGAACCACCACTTAATGTCAATATGGCCAAGTCCTCATCTGTTGGTATGTGTACAGCGGATGACCTCTTTCAGCTGTAATGCCTCCTTTGCTGCGTCAACTGTTGCAGTGATTGTTCACTTCCTTCCATTCTTCAGCATAGGTTGGACAGACTGAACCGATGTTGCTGATGATTCTTGAAGCATCAGTGCAAGTCTGGATTTCCCAGCTTAGTTAATGTTATCTTAATTTAACATTACTGTCAGAAAATTTTATTATCTTTCTGAGGCACAATTTCTGCATGGTTGCACTTGTGTAAACAGAACATGGGTTTCAGAAACTTCAAGATATTCTTATCCTTAACACAAAATGTTAGTACCCTAAACAGACTAGTATACATTATTCCTTCCTGTTTGCATGTAATAAAATTACTTGGAAATCAGATGTAGCTGAGTCTCAACAATATATAATACCTTGCATCTCTGGTGTACAACAACAAAAGTAAAGAAATTGCCGTAAAGCTAAAAACAGGAGTGTAGATGAGCAAGTAGGTAGAAAGCTTTACAGAATCACGGCACAATACAAAGAACGTTTCGGCAAATTTGCCTTCTTCAGCAGACACAAAAACAAGTAGAGTGGACAAAATAGGTGAACAAATAAACAAAATAAGCAACAAACAAAAAATTACAATAAAAGGAAATGAAAAAGCAAATGAAATGGAATTTAAACACTACTTCCCTAGTGTCTAAAAAATACTGCTCCATCATATTTGGCCAGTCTGATTGAACCGTACGTGCCACCTCAGCCTCTGAGAAAGGTGACCAGTATTTCATTCAAAAAACTAAAGCGTAATTAAGGAAATCAGGCAACATTATCATTTAGTGTTAGTGCTCCTGCCATCTGGAACATGTTGTCATTATATTTAAGGCAAGCAGCAACTGAGTCCAAAGTTTAAAACTCTCTTGAAGACACCCCTGTTTAAGAATTAATATGGTTCTGGTTCATCTAAATAATGTCACCCAAACCATATCTGTTTTGGTTTTTTTTGGTAGATGTGTGCATCTATCAGTTGGCATCTCTGCTAGGGATGTCAGAGCAAAGTCTTCGTATACTTCAGTATTGGAGACTGGAGCCCTGACTCCCCCTTGACCTGAGACTTCTGCTCCTCATGTGCACATTATATGTGTTTGGTCCAGGAGTCTTTCGTTACTAAGACCAGCCTGTGTTGAGGTCCGGCACTCAGTGAACTCTATGATCATCATAGTCCTACCAGCATAAATTCATGACTTGCTCTCTATTATATTATATTATGTCATATATACATTATGTTATGTTAGGTTAGGTTAGGTTAGTTTAGTTTAGTTTAGTTTAGGTCAGGTCAGGTCAGGTCAGGTCAGATCAGGTCATGCTATGTTATATTATTTTATGTTTGTGATGTTTTTACTAAGAGACAAGTGCAAAAGCACAGAAATTGGAATGTGTTTTCACTAGACAGATCTGAGTCAAAAAAAAAAGAAATTAAAGAAAAAAGCGTGTTTGGTCCAGGCCGACTTTGTATTGTCAGATAAGAAATCTGCTAGTGTGACATTTGTGAATGTATGCTTAAAGGATGTTTGTGCTTGTCTGTGAGAGAGAAAGAGAGAGAGAGAGAGATATGAAGAAAAGGGTGATTGTTGAGGGGATGAATTAATTTGTAGATCTGTCAATGTAGTAAGTGCTCAGAATCTGTCATTGGAATGAGTGCATTATAAATATTTTTATTATTATCATTAGTTATTATTTTTATCGTGCGATCCTGTTGTTTAAATTTCGGTCTTGTTTCAGTCAGTTTGTGAAATGTATGGCTGATATGTTTTTATGATATTTTTGCCTCAAAATGTGAAAAAGTTGAGTTTGTGCTGACTCGAAAGTGTTTGATCAAGCAATTATGACAGGATGCTTGACTATTATTGTTTCATCCCGTTATTTTTTTTGAAATTTTGTTACTTGCTATTTCCTTTCTGTTGCAACACACTGCGTGGCAAGTCAGAGAAGCTAAGTAGAACATCAAGTTTCTACTTAAATGGTCATACATAGAGATAATGACTAGGTTATAGCCATCTCTTTACAACCAAAGTACTTGTAACGAAATACAATGACATATTTGAGTGCCCACCTATAAAAACATAACTCTCATTTTTTTCTCTTCAGGCAAGGTAGATGTTTAAAATCTGATTTTTTGAAACTTAGTTTGGATGAAGTTAACCTGTCCTTTCTTTCTTGAGTAAGAATTCCAGTCTTGGTACCTTTAAATAGATTTGGTGTAATATTATATAAGGTAACAGGGCGGAGCAGGCCTCTAGTCAGCTTGTAATTTCTTTGTGTGGAAACAGAGTGGAATTACATTGCCCAGAAAATGTGGCACTTTTCTAAAAATGACTCATGTAAAGATACATAAGTGAGATGGCAATGTACTATGTTGGATGTGATATAGCAGATATATCTTTAAGAAAAATTAAGATAGCATACCTATAGCATCGATGGATGTATTTCAAAACCCAAGCTGCTGCTACATTTTTAATTGCCATTATCATTGTCATCTTCTCATAAAACTATTTTATCAATGCCGAATATGAGATTTCCCTTAGCCATGCTCTTAGATGATAGTCATAATAATGACGACTTTGAGTAGAATGGTACACTATACAAACTTGCGCAAGCACATCTTCATGCCTGTTCTCAGACTGCTAGATTTCTAAGTTTCGTTCAAAAAAGGTATTAAGACTCTATAGTAGTCTGGCGTCCTTGGCAGAGGCAAAGTTGCGGTTTGCCCTATTTATGCCTGACATAATGGTTCATGGGAAATTGAGGAGCCAGCAGTCCATAGGGGAGACACAGTTTTGGACTACTTCCTCTCTCCTCCACCTTTCCTGATTGGCAGTAAGCTTTCTGAAATTTGATTAAACAGATAAGCATTCTTGGTACTGTAAAAAAGGAATTCCATTTTATTTGGCCTGTTCGTTCAGAAATTGTTGGGTGGGCTCTGACCCCAAAGAGTAAAACCATCACTGGAGCCACTTAGACCCTATCACTTATTGTTTACAGTGCTTTACATGAAAAACATTTTGCGATTTGACCTTGATTAAGCTTAGTCAACTCCACTTGGCTCAGATGTATGGTAGTTGAATAAAGCATACTAGATAATGAAAAATAACTTCTTCAAGTCTACAGGACTTTCTGTACAGTCTGTACCTCAACTAATCGGGATGATTAGCTATAATGGAGCTGTCTTAGTGAGGGACATTGACTAATTTTCAAAGTGGATAATATGACAGAGTGATGCTTACATGCATATTATGTTGTCTTTCGATGGTCATCAGTATGGAAAAATTACATATGTATCATTGGTTCTCTTAAGTAAGAAATAAAATCATCTGAAATGCCCATACCTTTTTTGCCCGGTATTTTCTGTAAGACTTGCATAATGGAATCAGTACAAATGTGTTTGATGTTCTTGTGGTCATACTAGACTGAACAACTGGTACTGAAAACTACTGCAACAACTTAGCTCCTTGTCTTTTGGGAAGGTTTAAGCCTCCAGTGGTAGGCCTGTGACAAAATGGGCCTCATGGTACTTGGGCATATTTGAAACAATGTAGAATTATCTTGCAGAGTTGTAAATCTACAATGCTGTCAGGGTCCTAGCCTTCACCAAGACATACACAATGAAGTTCCAAGTCCAGTCCAAAGAGAGCTGCACCATAATTGCACACCAAAGTGTTCCAATATTTAGCAAGTGAAATATGGAAGAAATTTTGAACTGCATATATTCTTGTTATGGACCAGATGTTCTAGTCTAGTTTATGGAATGGGAAATCATAATCATGATATCTATCTCTAATACATCATATTAATATTAAATTCCGAAAACTTGAATAGTAGATCGCATGGAGTTTAAACACAAAGTTGTAATCAATGAATGCCATAAGATCAAAGTATTAATGGGTTTCCACAGTAGATTTCCAAGTATGAAATGAGGTACTTATGGTACACTATTTGACTTCCAATGTCTTCATGTAGTGAATGGTTTGAAGTATTTTAATGTTTTCGATTATAATATTATCCCATGGCCTGTTGCTGACAGGAGAGATAATATTGTCAAAGTTTCTCATTATATGGGTTCCACTATTACAAGTATTTCGATGGTGTCGGGCACAAACCATCGAAGTCCGAGATCGGGGTCCAGACCTTTGTTCGATAAAAAGCTAAAGCGTACCATTGCGCATCATGTCTATAAATATTTCTGCAAAAAAATCACAAGAACTATAAATAATAAACTTATCAAACCCTCCAACTCCGCCAGCTCTCTCTGTTATCGGCTCATACCAGCTAATTCGGCTGTTTCTTTAGCCGTGTAGTGGAGTCTCGTTCAGTGCAGGAAAAAACATTTCTTATGACGCGTAAATGTTTTTGTCCAAACCATATGTTAACACATTAAAAGATTTAAATGGCTATACGGGTGTGTATTTTTTTTGTGCATATTGAGTAGCCGTGTTTAGAAAATTTAGTCAAAATTTGTTGTACAGCCGAGTTAGACGTTTTGTGCAATGTTAACTATGGAGAGGAGCGACCGTTGTCTGCTAGTGGAAATGAGGTGGACGTTTTGTGCCCAGAGTTGGACGGTTTGTGCCCAGTGATAGACGTTTTAATGATTCTACCCAGAAATTGGAAGCCGCCACATTTTGAATAATCTAGAAATTTTAGTTGTCATTAACAGAGCCATGAATCAGATTTTAACAGTTACAAAAGATTTGGAAAGTCGTGAGGGCAACATGACAATGTGAAGTTTTGATAAATCCCAAAATTTCAGTCAGGTTAAGCCTGAAGTTGTCAAAGCAGACTCTTCAACTGATAGTGTAAAGTGTAGCTTCTGGGGATTTCCAAAGGCTCAAAAGGTTGATAAAGCTAATAATTTTTTGTGAAACTAAAAATATTAAACCTAGTCTTGCCAGACTTGTCATTAGCAGTGTTGTCGGTATGGAATTTTGAATTGATGCTGTAAAGTTTAGCTTTTAGGATTTACGAAGGATCTGAAAAGCGAACAGTTATTATTAACCCCAAAAAATATTAAAGCCAATCTTGCCAGACTTGCTGTTAGCAGAATCATAAACTAAGATTGTGAAGTATGGATTCTAGGGATTTACGTAGAATTAGAATATCGGTAACCGTAACATTTTGATAAACCTCAAAATGTTTTTGGCAGTCAACATCTACCCAGAGTTGTTGGTACAGAATCTTAAATTGATATTGTAAATTTTAGCTTTCGGGATTTATGAAGGATCTGAAACTTCAAAAAGCGAACAACTATTATTAACCTCAGTCTTGTCAGACTTGTCATTACGGAGTCATAAACTGAGATTGTGAAGTATGGATTCTAGGGCTTTACATAGAATTAAAATATTGTTATTAACAACCGTAACATTTTGATAAACCATAAAATGTTATTCGCAGTCAATTTCTACCCATAGTTGTCGGTACGGAATTTTGAATTGATATTGTCAATTGTAGCTTTTGGGATTTACGAAGGATCTGAAACCTCATAAAGCGAACGGTTATTATTAACCCCAAAAAAATATTAAACCCAGTCTTGCCAGACTTGTCGTTAGCAGAGTCATAAACTTAGATTGTGAAGTATGGATTCTAGGGTTTTACCTAGAATTAGAATATTATATTGATAACCATAATATTTGATAAGACTCAAAATGTTATTTGCAGCCAACATCTACCCAGAGTTGCCAGTACGGAATCTTGAATTGATATTGTAAATTGTAGCTTTTGGGATTGACGAAGGATCTGAACCTTCATAAAGCGAACTGTTATTATCAACCCCAATCTTGCCAGACTTGTCGTTAGCAGAGTCATAAACTGAGATTGTGAAGTATGGATTCTAGGGCTTTACGTAGAATTAGAATATTATATTGATAACCCTAACATTTTGATAAACCTCAAAATGTTATTTGCAGTCAACATCTACCCAGAATTGTCGGTACGGAGTCTCAAACTGATATTGTAAATTTTGTAGCATCTGGGGTTTACGAGGGATCCAAGAAATATCCAACATTTTTTTATAAAGCCAAAAAGTATTAACCCTCATCTCAATTGATATGTCTAAAATGTGATCATGGCAACATTTTAATACATTAAGAAATGTTAACTACAGACTAGCCTGAATTGTCATTCAACCTTGAACCAAAATTGCTAATCCCAGACTTTTTGTTCGCTGCGTAATGAATAAAATCCATTGCAATGAATGGGTTGTCGTGAGTTTAGATCTACACAGAGATTTTAGAATCTTCAATCACTCAAGCCCAGTGATAGCAATTATGAAAATATGATGTAATTTTGGGGATCAGTGTTTCTGTAACAATTTCTACATTAACACTAGTTGTTACTAAATGCGTAAGTCTTAGTTTCTGATAAAGCCCTGAAAGCACAAACCGCCTAAGTCTAGGCGGTGGGAACAATAAGTCATCCCATAGAACTGCCTCTGGCATCAGCTCAAACCGTCTAACTCGGCAGACAGCGCAAAACAGCTAACTCGGTTTCAATTTTGAGCAGCACAAACCGTCCATGTCTGATTACAAACAAACCGTTAATAAACTGATTATTTTTTTTACATAGCATGATGTAGAACATAATTTCTTTCACTTACATGCCTTTAGATTCAATGAAAGAAGCTGTTTTAATCAAGTAATCAGTTTTTTCTTTCTCCTGTAAAATTTACTCTTTTAGACGGTTTGTGCCCGACACCATCGATTTGTATGGTTATCATTAAGGTTTGCCAAAAATTTCTGACTTCCTCTCCATCCCATCCCTCAACTGCCCTGCCATCTGCTTCACCCTGTTTTCCCTTCATCTTAATTTCCTCCTTTCCTCATTACTTCACATTTAGTCCATTGACTTTTACCCTTGTAAACCTTGAATCTTTGTGTATATTGAATTAGGGATCAACCTGACATCACAAGTCAGAAATGTGTACGCTGTGATATTAATGTTATTGTTATTTATTCAGGGAAATGGACCCTCGTATTGGAGACTTGATGAAAAAAAATGCACCATTTCTGAAGCTGTACACTGAGTATATTCGCAACTTTGACCATGCCATGAAACTTATAAATCAGTGGATGGAAAAATCCTCCAAGTTTTCTGACATCATACAAGATATTCAGGTAAGTCTTTTCGATATGGAGTAATGAGAGACATGTTACAACCTTTTTATGAAACATCCCACTTCAAGAGCTGGGCAACTAGACTGCCCTGTTCATGAAATGTTCAGCCTACCGCACATTTCATGCATCCCATCTAGAGTAAAGTCACATATGCGCTAACCCTTAAGCACTTTGATGCGTCTACTATTCTTAATTTTCATTGTATAGTTGTAATACAGATACCAGCAGTTGTGCAAACGCCTGGCGCATCCAGAGCACCTACTATTAGCGCTCATGTGCTCATTTTAGGTTGTGTTTACTATGCAAGTTTGACCTGTAGTGCGGCCACACAATGCGCCAGGCGGGAACATGAGTGCAACAGGGTTGGGCACATCAGTGCAACAGGGCCACGTGATGCGCTAAAGTGGGGTCACATGGATGCGCCAACCCCTTGTACCCTTCTTAAAACAGATAGATCAAACATGTAATAGTTAAAACAAACACAGTGAGATTATGTTTCAAAAATACATTTATAACTTATGTTTTATTGAGCACACAAATGAAAGAAAAAAAAATAAAACAAAATTATCCAATTATAACACTCAACACTCCGTGGACTTGGAGTTAAAACAGAAATGAATCACAGCTGATATCTACCAGTATCACATTCTTAATGCATATGAGACAGAAAATACATAATCACAAGAAAACAGCATGAGTTAAGAAAGTTTTAAAACTACGCAAGTATGAAAGAAACGTGAAACTTAAAAGCCTGGTGAGCTTTGAGACTCCA
>JAWQUT010000126.1:1528575-1543787 GCA_033807755.1 Ellobium chinense
TTGAAAATTTTCTGTATCCCTATGCAAATATACCTCACCACAGGAATATCATTCTCTGTCATGAAAGAAGCAAGAAAGAGACACTTCAACAGTACAGAATGCATCACTATTGACTACTCAAAACATATGTAGGAAATAATTAAATGTGGGGAGGGGTTAAGGTTTGTGACACCTATTAGAAAGGCAAATCACTCATTGTGTACAACCCAATTAATCCACCAATATATAAAATCGCCCTTTTTGGGGCCCTGCCAGACAGTGTTAGGGTGTAGAAATATGTAAAATGACCTGTGATCTAAGTAAAGCATCCAGTTTTAAAGTTTCAGGTACAATTTGAGCCTTCTAGATAAAAAAAAATAAAATATATAGGCCTATGTATTTGCACGCGGTCAAAACCAGCCAAATGAGAAATTGGGGACCAAATCAGAATTTGAGGTGATCGTTTTCAAAAGACATTTGTGGAAAATTTCGGGGTTGACCCCCCTTTTTCTTCCCGTTAAAAGATCAGGCAAAAGAAGTACTTTAACCTCCATGAAGAAATTTCCCCAAATCACAGTGGTATATGTAGAATAACACAAAATGTTAATAGGGCCAACAGAAGAAAAAACAATAGGTGTCAAAGACCTTATAGGTTTGTGACACCTATCAGAGGGGCAAATCACTCATTGTGTACAACCCAATTAATCCGCTAATATATAAAATCCCTCTATTTTGGGGCCCTGCCAGCCAGTGTTAGGGTGTAGAAATATGTAAAATGACCTGTGATCTAAGTAAAGCTTCCAATTTTGAAGTTTTAGGTAAAATTTGAGCCTTCTAGATAAAAAAATAAAATGTGTAGGCCTATGTATTTGCACGCGGTCAAAACCAGCCAAATGAAAAATTGGGGACCAAATCAGAATTTGAGGTGATCTTTTTCAAAAGACATTTGTGAAAAATTTGGGGCATTGACTTCCCTTTTTTCTTCCCGTTCAAAGATCAGGCAAAAGAAGCACTTTAACCTCCATGGAAGAAATTTCCCCAAATCACAGTGGTATATTTAGAATAACGCAAAATGTTAATAGAGCCAAAAGAGGAAAAAAACAATAGGTGTCAAAGACCTTAACCAGCAGCTAGTACCTGGCATTTTCCACTTAGAAACACAATGTTTACATCATGGTGGTCGAGGTAGGTCATCTAGGCTATCTGGACAGTCTTTTAAACTTCCTCTACCCCTGGGGCCCTCCCCAGCCCCCCCCCCCCCCCCCCCCTAGTCTAGCCTGTATGGGACTTAGATCTAGATCTACGTGCTGCAGACTCAGTTTACATGACACACGCTTTTTTTTAAATAGTTTTTTTCTCGTTCTCTTTTTGTCCTTGTCTCTCTTGTTTTCCTCCCACCCTCCACCCCCTCCCCCCACCTTTGACACACACACCCAGTGTTGCCAAAAAATGCACCAAATTTGGCCATTTTTTTTAAATTTAAGATTTCATTCGTTCCTTTTTCCTTCCCTACTTCCACCCCCAACCCCACCATCAACCCCTCCCCCCACCCACCCCACCCCACCCCACCCCTACCCTTAAGAAAAATCACCACCCCAACCCTTCTCAGCCCACCCCATAGGCTCACATGGTATTGCTAAAGGAAGCTGAATTTTTAAAAAAATTCTTTTGGGCAGATGCACCAAACTTTTGTTTCTCCAGGGCTTCTTCCCCAATCAATAACACAATCACCCTTTAAGAAATGCCAATATGATCACCTAAAAAGGTTTCTAATGTGTGGTTACAAGTGGATTTTATCATAAAGGGTTGCAAATATGGTCTACTAAAAACTACCTGCTCATGCCAAGGTGTTTACATGGAAACAATGACCAGCCAAGAGAGGGTCATTTTTCGCCTTCCCTCCCAATCACCCCCAGGTCACTCCCCTCTGACCTTTTTCTACTATTTCCCTTCCAAACAGGCTACCATGGCTAAATTTTAGGGTTGAACTGTAGGTTCATGGGAGCTATCAAAGTAGCATAGGGTATGCCATCAAGAGAATTGGCTATTTTGAGAGGTATCAAACTCTTAATTGGGCCATAAGAATGATCTAAGGCATATAATTCAGCAACATTGGCACCATTTTGTAGGGAAATGAATGTGCTTGACAGCTGACAGTTGCATATTTCTCCAGGGAACTAACAAAGGCTACCAACACCTCATCCAATCCATCTCAGTGAGTGAGACTGTTGACAATTTTCTGTATCCCTATGCAAATATACCTCACCACAGGAATATCATTCTCTGTCATTAATGAAGCAAGAAAGAGACACTTAAACAGTACAGAATGCATCACTATTGACTACTCAAAATATATGTAGGAAATAATTAAATGTGGGGAGGGGTTAAGGTTTGTGACACCTATTAGAAGGGCAAATCACTCATACTCATAGTGTACAACCCAATTAATCCGCTAATATTTAAAATCCCTCATTTTGGGGGCCCTGCCAGACAGTGTTAGGGTGTAGAATTATGTAAAATGATCTGTGATCTAAGTAAAGCATCCAATTTTAAAGTTTCAGGTACAATTTGAGCCTTCTAGATAAAAAAAATAAAATGTTTAGACCTATGTATTCACACGCGGTCAAAACCAGCCAAATGAAAAATTGGGGACCAAATCAGAATTTGAGGTGATCTTTTTCAAAAGACATTTGTGAAAAATTTTTGGTGTTGACCCCCCTTTTTCTTCCCGTTAAAAGATCGGGCAAAAGAAGCACTTTAACCTCCATGGAAGAAATTTCCCTTAATCACAGTGGTATATTTAGAATAACGCAAAATGTTAATAGGGCCAACAGAAGAAAAAACAATAGATGTCAAACTGTAACTTCAAGGCGCACAACTCATGTCTTGATTTCTTATAATCTATATAAGGCAAAATTGACTTGTAACATGCTCATTACTCATTATTTTTCAGAAGCGTCCAGAATGCAGCAATTTGTCCCTTCAGCATCACATGTTAGGACCAATACAGAGGGTACCTCGGTATGAACTCCTGCTCAAGGGTAAGGGGCAGATGACAATTAATCATTTGAGATGGATTATAGAAATAGGCCTTACACAGAATGAAGTTGGTGATAGTTTATGGTGTGGCAGATAGAGCTAGTTTGTTGTTTGAGGAAGGAGGAGATGTGTTCATAGAATAGAGTCAACTGAAAAACTAAAGCTTACACAAGATGTTTGTATCAGAACCTTTAGTTAGTCATTCGGATGGAAGATGTCATAAAGGAAGGATGGAGAGAGACCATAAAAAAACATGACACAAGATGCTGTATTGCCCAATGGTCTTCAGCATTCTGTGAGCACGTGTTTTTCTCACATTTCATTCATGCTAAGGACAGGTACCTTCTCTTTGATTTATTCCAGACTATGTGAGGCACTTGCCTGACAATGCTCCTGATATGAAAGATGCCAAAGGTAAGGAAAGAGATTTTTAAATATTGTTGGATAATGAAGACACTTTATGAGCTTGATAGGTTCCACTCGCTTTGACAGCAACAGTCATTTGTCCACACTTCTTGCATACTGACTAGGTGGCTTAAGTTAGCTCATATAGACACTTGCTTTGATGACTGGGCCCATCCTTTCTCCACTCACCAGTCAGAGATCATCTCTGTAAATCCTTTAAAACTGCCCTTGTTTCAATGCTTTGGTTCATTTAGTGTGTTCTAAAATAAATGAACAAGATTCTTTTCCCTATTGAACAGCAAATTTGAGAAATTGGCATGAACCAGTTTGCCTGAACAGAAAATAATTTCCAAAAGTTCAAAGTCTGTGATAAAATTTTGCTTCATAAACATTATTAAATAAACAATAATGAGGAAATGTCTCAAACATGCTTAGTTGTACATAGGGTTGTATTTGTAATTGCGCTATGAGTACTCACTTCCTGTATTTTATAGAAAGTAAAGTAATTAATTGTGCACTTTCTTAACTAAGTACCCAATTTATGCAAAAATCCAGTAATGAGTACTTGTAATTTCTGCTGCTTTTCAACATAGATTTTTTATTTAATCGTTAAAAAAAAATAGTTTGTGATATCTAGACTACATCAAGTGATTCTGGGTTTCTTGCTCGCGTAAGCTTCTATATTCATTCAATTGATCTTGGCCTTGTCCTGACCAACT
The DNA here is from genome assembly GCA_033807755.1 of Ellobium chinense. Lineage (NCBI taxonomy): Eukaryota > Metazoa > Mollusca > Gastropoda > Ellobiida > Ellobiidae > Ellobium > Ellobium chinense. The sequence continues at coordinate 1,532,718 of JAWQUT010000126.1, forward strand.
TTCTTTGAGTGATGCAAACTCCATGAAGCAGCAGATATGCTTCTCTGAGCCATGCAGACATTACCATCCCTCAGCTTGTGCAAATTCCACCAGAAGTGGAATTCAATTCTAATTCTGATCCCACCCAAAATATGGAATTAAGTCCCAATTTCAATTCCGCTTGGAAATGTGGAATTGAAATCCAGTTCCCAAATCGACCTTGATAGATGGAATTTTTTTATTTTTTTTATTTTTTAAGAGAAACTTTTATTTTTTTTAGTAAGTATACAACAACAGGCTGGAATAATGTTGAAACAATAGCTTTTGCTAGACTCAAAAACTTTCGATGAAACTGAATATTAAGCTTCCTCTCCCAAAAAGATTCTATATGGGGTCTGTCTATAGTGTTCTGTATTATCAGTTGACTTATTTTGCTGGCTTTTGTGAAGACTCTCAGAACATCAATGTCTTTGAAGAAGATTCCTTTTACTGTTTCAGATACTGTCCACTGTTTGTCTCGAAATTTAAAGAATGCCTGTTTAGCTGCATTATACTCAAAGATCAGTGTTGCTCTATTTCCAAGTATCTCGACCACGGTTTCCCACCTTAGAAAAGTTCCTCCCTTGTGCAGCTGGTATATGTAGTTTATGCCTGCCTTACACCAGTGTGCAAAGTAAAGTGTTTTCCCTCTGTACTGAAAGTCTTGATTATACCAAATGTATTCATTTAATGTTGGGTATCCTTTCTTTGAAGTTTTGTGTTTCATCCATGCCTTCAACACGTTTCCAAAAACCTGAATGTATCTGGTTTGACAGTAATTTCCTGTCTTCTTTCTTAACGGTTATTTCAAAGCATCTGATTCCTCCAATGTTCCTGTAAAAGTATGCTGGTATATGTTTCCATGGTTTTCGATTTCCTTTGCATAATTTTATTGCCCAGTCTATCAAAAAACTGTCTTGCCTGTTATGCAAATTTAACATGTTCAGTCCCCCGCTTTCTTCTGATGCACATAATATTGTTCATTCGTTTTCAAATGCTTTTTTATTTTAGTACTTATTCCTCCAGATGAAACTGAACAACTTGCGATTGATTTGATCGAGCACTTGCTCTGGTATGCCAATACTTTGAAGAATATAGACAGTCGAGTCCATGTATGTCGAAATCGGATTGCTCCAATTTCTCATTAGTCAAAAGAAAAAGAAATGATAGTTTTTTTTCCTTCTTTGTGTCTGTTAATTGCCTTTGCATAACAAGAAGTAATTAATGCCTATTTCTGATTAGTCCAACCGCCCAGCACTGTCACAGAGGAAATATCACCTCCGGCGTCCTCTCACGTGTGGTGCCAAACAAAGACAGTACCGCGGATAGAGAGACCCAATAAAACTGGACACTATGAGTGCCACTAACTGCAGTACAGGCGTGTGTAGGGGACGTGTAGGGCATGTGTATTACACCACCGCTGATAAGACAGTAGGGGGAAGAGAATGCGCGCGGGCTCGAAAAATCGATCGATCATTAAGCATCTCGGCAGCAGTGTGTACATGAACGCATTTTGCCCAATGCATCATGACGGTATACAGGCACACTGTATAAGAGGCCGCCCTCGTGACCTCCCCAGTGTGCTCGCTCGCTCGCTTGCTAGCCAGCTAGCCTACGGTTGATTCACCTGTATCATTTTCAACTTGAATTTGTCCTCTAAATGATGATTTCCTCTAATCCCGTGAAGAGAAACCTCAAGACTCTTTCCACTGAGTCGAAGATTAACAAAACATGCTCCAGGAAATCGACAGAGGTGCGATGTCAAAGAAGGCTATAGCTGACAAGTATGGCATTCCTGCTAGCACGCGTTCTACAATCTTTAAAAACCGGGAACAAGTGGAAAAAGCGGCGGCCTCCTCGTCTAAACAAATGAGTGGACTGGGGAACCCTACTCCAAGCATTTCTTATAAAGATAAATAATCCCATTAACAATACTTCCCCACTATGCGTATTTTAGTTACCTCCTCTGTTGAATTGCCCTCGTGACCTCCCCAAGGTGCTCGCTCGCTCACATACGGTTGACTCGCCTTGAAAATCGTGAGTCGAATTCTGATTGCTCCAACTCATTGGGGTAGTCCCAGCGAATTGGAGTTAAGCTGACTCGACTGTATACACTGAGATAATAGAAAAGTCTTGGTAATTAATATTTTCCCTTGAATTGATAGATTTCTTTTGGACCATAGCAATATTTGGTTATCTATTTTCTTAATTATGTTTGTCCAGTTTTCCCCTATGCTATCTGTGGGTGGTTCTGTTTGGAAGATTACTCCTCAGATTTTTACTCTGGTCACTGTGGTAATTCCTTGATTGTCCTTTATCTCTCGAGTGATTTTGGTGACTGGCATCAGTTGTGACTTCTTGTGGTTCAGATGTAAGCTGGAAAACGTAGAGAAAGATTTTATTTTGGATAGGATTTCTCTGAAGTCAATTTCGTCCTCCGGGAAAAGTGTGGTATCATCTGCATAATGTAGAATCTTAAAGCTGACCGTTGTTTCTCTGATGATAAGACAGATTACAATATCTGTGCAACCAGGTCTCTTCTTTACCTATTCAATTACTTATTACAATCCCCACAGGCCACCCTAATAAATCTACACGCATAGGAGATGGGCCAGCCTAGCAATTTCTCTTCTTTAAATTCTTGTCATAGAGAGAGAAAGAAAGAGAGGAACACAGAAAAAGATGGATGGGAATCAAGTGAAAGAAAGCATGCGTCCGTAGGAGTGCTTTACTGCAGCAATATTTTATCGTAATTCTAAAACTTCACGCATTAATCAGCTGTGATTTATGCAAAATACTTTCAGTCAATACGTGTATGGATGGGAAACGGAATAATTTTGCAATCCAGGACTTTCCGAGTGCTAGAAGTGCCTACATCTCAAGATGAATTTGAAATCACTCATGAGGGAGGAGGAGGTAGATTAAGCTTCCAAAACCTTAAATCTATGAAGTGGATAATACAGTCAAACACGAAGTCGTCGAATACAAATAAGTCGAAATCATGGTCCCGACGCCCTCCCCTTTCCAAACAAATTTTTCAGACCTGGATTTTAGCTCAATACTGGTCTTTCAAAATTCGGCAAACTCGAATGAGTCGAGTCCAAACATTTCCTAAAGATATACAGCAACTGACAAACTTACGCAATTATTACAATGTTTTCCGTATAATCTGTCTTACTATCAAAGGCTTTACTATCCCTCCAGTTTATAATCTGAAATCTATATCATCACACTGACGAAGTGAAGCTACCATAGCATACATTTTATCCTATAAGATAAAGAGATCTGGATCTATGCATGCCTGACAAGTGACAGTTTAATAATGCCACTCCGTAGGCAAAACTTCCCCCCTTTCTCTACCCCCACCGCCTCAAAACTCTCTTCCCAAACTTTTTGTCTAGTCAAGAAGTAGACGTTTTGTAGAAGATCAGCTTTATCGGTACTTTGAAAAGTATAGTATCTATCTTTTCCTTTAATCAGCACTGACTTGACAAATTTTAGTGCTAGACGCTAACAATGGGATTTTATGGCACGTCTGCTATGTCGAGACATGTCTAGTCAATTTTCATTAGACAGATTGAATGTTAGTCTCATTTTTTAAATACTCGTCCTCGCTCATCTGATACGCCGTATTTTTCTCAGAGACAACGTTGATCTCTCTCCACTTATCTCTCTCAGTCTTCTGATTTTTAGAACCAACAAGAAGTTTTGATCACTGAAAAATGCCTTTCAGACAACACCACCATTTGTAAACACAGTACGGGTGCGAAAGGAAAGTCACTGTGAGGCAGGCAATGCGAAGCCTACCCCTTGGTCTTTAACAGGGGCTTTTATGCAATGATATGTTACTGTTGTTACTGATATGAAATTGAGGAAGATAGATTGATCTTTTCAGTGATGCTAAATTTATGCAGATAGGCTCAGCTGTCATTGAGTAATTGGTGTGTAAAGTTGGGTAAATATGCCTGCATGTCAAGTTCGCCGGTCTAGCGTATGCACTAGGTACTCCCTCTGTACATAGACTCATATCGACATGGATTCCACTGATATGTTTTTTTTTGTTTGTAGTTCGAACAAATAAACAACAGTTCTGGGTCGAAATCGTCATCTTCTTCGGACAAAAACTGTATCGCCGCCACCTTGCGCCTGCAAGGCTGTGACTAGCCTGTGACCTCCTGATGTCACACCTAAGGGCAGACGCTATCATACCTCAGAGGCTGAGCTCAATGACGCTAATATCCAGGTCATTTAAGCGGGGTTGACCTTTAACTGGGTCCATCTCTTCCATTTCGAATCCTTTAATTATTCTACATACGAACACTCCAATGGAAAATTTCACACAACAATTTTCCAACTGCAATTTTATTGCAGAAAATGTCAATAACAGACACCAAGTTATGCATTGTATGCAAAGAAACTGATTATACTGAACACTTCTTTGCATCATGCAAGATGGTAAAACCAACGTGGCAGGAAATTGAGAAAACTGTCAACTCTTGGACTGGAAAAAAAAGTCTGCTTAAATGAAACAGACATTCAATTTGGAATAACAGACACAAATATCATGGATATGGGTTGGTTAAAGAAAATTAATCATCTTATTTTAATTTGAAAAATGTGTATCAGGAAAGCCAAATATGGGAAAGGACAGAATTTTTTGATTACACTATTCACCCAGTGCAGACTAAGAAATATACTGTAGATAATTCTACTTAGAATAAAGGAGAGTATGAATAAGAGAATGAGTGGATTTGCAAAAAAAAAAAAAAAGGGCGGTGATGATAAGGAAGTAAAACATTCAATTCCATAGTGCCTAGGTATAAGTGGATATGGACAAACTGAAGTGCAGTCTCGTTATTCATTCATTCATTCATTCATTCAGTCATTCATGCATTCATTTTTATTCAGTTATTCGTTAACCTATTTGATGATTTAATGCTCATTTCTCCACTATTTTAGAGATTTACAAGACTTGCCATTTAATAGTATGAGCTTGCATTCGTGCGCCCACAGCAACTGAGACTGACCTGAGGCCATTAGACATGGTACAGCGCTGCAACAGCCAACATAGCTCACTGCTGGCACAATATAAGGGCCTATATTTTATGGAATCAAGGCATAGGGGGAATGCGTCAATGCCTATCATGTTATGAGTTCAGAGTATTACATCACAAGTGGCCCAGTGGATAAATGGCAATGACATTCTGAATGATCTGTGAACGTACACTTACCAGCAAAAAATCCGTAGATCTGGATTAACGCCTAGCCATTATAATTCTAGCCAGAAAAAGGCAAATACGCTTGTACCGTCTGCTGTGATGTCTATAGATCTTAAATTAGGTCCGCCTACAGCTGACAACGATAAGATCAGTGAGCATGGCACTGGGAACTACGACTTTATATTATTATAAGGTCCCAACCCAGTGAAGTCTAAGGTTGCTGTATAAGCATACTAAAGAAGGCAGATTTTTTTATTTTCCTCATTCATTCATTCATTCATTCATTCATTCATTCATTCATTCATTCATTCATTCATTCGTTCATTCATTCATTCTTATTCTTCAAGTGCACAGACCACAATAAGGCACAATAATTGATGATGTCCATGGTTATAGTAATAAAATGAAAATCATAATGCTCATGGTGGTTATATTGAATTCAATGAGAAGCAAAAATTTAAACCTAACGGTAAAGACCTATAAAGAGTCACATGGTGGCACTGGTTCTTGTCAGGAAGGTCTTTGATTTTTCTCTCTTAAATATCAGAATTGTCTGCACCTACATAGACAAAGAGTGCTTATACAACATTAGAGCAAAGACATCTTAACATCCAAAGGATGTTCAATACCATTGGGGTGTTCTATGAAAATATTTTCTTGGTTGCAGTGCCTCCCCTCATAATGATGACCACACTGTTGACATAGATATTGTATTTGATGATGAGCAAAATTAAGTTGTATATATTCTTTGCAACGTTATATTATTTTCCATTATACATCAGTGATATATTTGAAAAAAATAATATGCTTCAAGCATACAATGATATGGTATAGTACAGTTCAACATCTTGCAACCATCTGTGCCCATATGGTTTTTTTTTCCTCCTCCATTTTGATCAAATGGCAAAATGCGTAGATACATGCCGTATCTAATATGACGCATGAACTACCACACATAAATCTAGCTAGCCACTGTAAATAGAAGCCATCTGCAGTATTTATAGTCATCAGCAGGAGACTATATTTGAGCAGCTACATGTGCATTCCTAACCTGTACATGATAGCTCGTGTCACATGCATCACAATACTCTTCATGAGTTGAATATAAACAAAGGGGTGGACTACATTGTACATGCTACAGCATGATGAATGGGATGGGTGGGGTAGATAAGACATTCTGCAACGTAAACAGTAAAACGTAGTATATCAGTGAACAAAAAAAGAAGAAAAAACGAAAAACTTGCACATTTACCATTATGATACCGCGAATGGAATAATAAAGAAAAACAGACGTAATAAAAAATCATATAATAAAAAAAATAAGCTTTTCTTTGTACGCAGCCGTGTAAGTTTATTTCTCAACCGATTTTGCTCAAATTTGCTGTGTGAGTCGTAAATTCTGTGCAGATGGTCCTTTTTTGGTCAGTGATGGTTTATCTTCTGCCCCCGAATTTATACTAAATGGATTTTCCCACATCCGAGTGATTGGCTTCATATTTTAATTCTGACATCCATATAATGCACATGACGTCACTTCTTTTTGCGTAGCAGATGTCTGCAGCCAACTTAGCATCTTGAGGCCAAATTCCTCGAATATGGCAGGTTTTTAAGGAGGCTAGCTCCAATACAAGTCGTTTTGGCGTGTTGTATATTTTCTCAGTTTAACCGATAGGTTTACATTCAAGGACGTGTTTGAGCATAATAAATAATAAAAGAGAAGCAGTGTAAATGCTGCAGTAGCAGTTTGGTCGTTTGCTTCACACAATAACCCCAAAAATTTGCAGGTGCTTTGACTAGTGGAAAGAAAAGACTTAGGCATAGAAAAATAACAATAGTTGGAAAGGTGGGGAGAGGAGAGAGAGATGGAAATTCGAAAAGAGAAGAACGACACAGTGATTGCTATGGAAAGTTGAACATACAAGGGAACAGTTAATTGTGTAGTAGAAGATTAGTAGATATATCATCACCTTCAGATATAGCTGGAATCATATTAAAAAAAAACAAAAACTTTTCTTTGTACGCAGCCATGTGAGTTTATTTCTCAACCGATTTTGCTGAGATTTGCTGTGTGAATCACAAATTCTGTGCAGATGGGCCTTTTTTTGGTCAGTGATGATTCATCTTCTTCTCTCGAATTTATACAAAATAGATTTTCCCACATCCAAGTGGCCGGCTTCATTTTTTAACGCTGACATCCATATGCGCATGATATCTGTACTTTTTTTTTGCTTAGCCTATTGTGGTGTCTGCAGCCGACTTAGCATCTTGAGGCCAAATTCCTTGAATATGGCGGGTTTTTAAGGAGGCTGGCGTCAATAAAAGTCGTTTGGCATGTTATGTGTTTTCTCAGTTTAATCAATATGTTTACATACAAGGACGTGTTTGAGCATAATAAACAATAAAAGAGAAGCAGTGTAAATGCTGCACAAGCAATTTGATCATTTGCTTCACACAATAACCCCGCAAATTTGCAGGTGCTTTGACTAGTATGTCAAATTATTGTTCTCACGAGTCTTAACATGTATATAATACAGATGGCAGCAAGCCAGGCTTCATCACATATACATGTTGTTTGGGTACATGGTTTCAAAGTATTTTAAGTGTCAAAAGTCTTGTAAGTTTGTAAGGCCTCTGTGACAAACCAGTGATGCATTCTACAGTTCATAAGGTCACATTCCTGGACAATGTCATCAGTCTGACAAATCAGGTTTCTGTTGTCATCAAAACAGTCCAATATAATTTTCTCAAATGAGGCATTTCATGACTCATCCTTCAGCTTCACCTTGATGTCCTCTGACAGGTCACAAAAGACATAAGAGCAAAATTTATCATTATCACGTATAAGGGTGAAAGCGTCAATGTCAGGATAAGTGTCTCTAGGGGTGGGGCTGTGAGTGACTGTCGACAATGATGTGTCTGAAATCATACTGTTCATGGTGTCTACTAGAATAAATTCTTCCTTACCATCTTTTTGATCTGCCTCTTCATTTGCCTTGTCTTGCTGCGGTAGTTGATCCTGATGGTGGTGCTGATGGTCATGTTCCAGAGTTGCCTTCTGAAACAGCTGTTTGTAACCACAAACAGATGTGTCATTCTCAGGCAACTGACTACTTTCAAGGCCTGAGTCATTGCCCAGTGTTTGTTGTGTGTTATGCTCATCAGTCTCATTGTGTCACTGTGTGTGACCTTGCATATTTCACACGAATGTGAGTAAAAAGCACAGTCAGGGCTTGTCTGAGTGTTGATGGTCACAGAAGAATCATTATCACCATGCAAGAGGTACTCTTGTGTAGCTGAGTTACGATGACCTTCAGATGTACTTCTGCGTTCATGCGGTACAAATTTGGGGGGTGACAGTGGTGGGCTGGATAAGATGGTGGAAGACTGATAAATAAATAGTGGTTGACAACTTTATTTGGACGTAAGGAAAGACTAACATACGTCTGTGGTCTCATAATTGCTGGCTTGGGGACCTCCACTTACCTAAGCTGGGATGAGGTGCATGCAGAGAGCCCTCTATCACTGTTCTCTGCTAATGGTGAGGGCACACCGTGGTCTGCCATTGCACCGAATGGCAGAATGATCGTTTTAGAGTTCAGGTTTCCCACAATCTTGAAATTTGATAGGTCACTGGACTCTAATAACACTTGAGTCACAGTTTAAATAGTTGTAGGAATTCCTTCAACTGGCATTCTCGCTGCTGTGAAAGATTATCCTTAATGAAAAGCACAATTTGTTCAGAGTGCAGGAATACAGGACCGTTCTTGTATGATGGGCGACCAGAAGTTTCGATGGATGGAATTAATCCCGTTCCAATTCCAATTTCTTTGAACCTTTCAAGACTCAAGGAGGCAACATGACATTAGTAAGAATTCAAACACACAACTGTATTGGTCTGTGCCAAAAAGCTGTTATATAGAAAGGGACAAAGGGGCTGAAAAGTGGACAACACATATGAAAGAGAAAGGAGACATTCTTTGACATATTAACCCTTTTTATTTCAGGTTTCATATATTTTGTAGCTGCAGTTCTTCTCCAATCAGTGAGAGAGGTTGATTTTCATATGAAAGTACAAAGTGTCGGACATCACTGTGATGACAGAAAAGTGTTAATAAAATCACTAGTAGTGAAGAAATGTGAGCTCTACCTGTAATACGGGTATAAATATCATAAAAGTACGCCAAATATATCACTAGTGTTCTTAATAACATGCAGTTTATTTAACAGTTGGTTTGGTTTTTTGTCACAGTGACGTCCGACGCAAAATGAAAAATTAAAAGTTTTTATAGATGTTGTAAATGAGTGCATGTTACATCAAATATTACATCTATTACTTGGACTTATTATAATATCCTGATCCTAACAGATCCCTTAGACATGTAATACATTGTACAGTTATCAAATTCAGTTATTTGGTCTTTGGTGTCGCATATCCCATGATGACAAAGTATTGAAAGGTTACATGATTTCCAACTTATAAGTGAAGCATTCAATAGTGAAATGTGCAACAACGTATTTCAGGTCAGTAGTAACTTTCAAGATAATTAGTTATTAACTTAAACCCAATAATGACAAGGATAAATGGTGACCTTCAAAAGCAAAAGGCATGTAAATTCAGGAATGATTAGCTTAATCATTAGCATAAATTACTTGAATTGTCTCTACTGACAACTAGAATTCAAAACATACATATTTTTCAATGAACATGAGAAATAGGCACTTGTACTTTTATTTAAGGTCATTCTTTTAATAGAAAGTTTTGNGGGGGTGCTTGGGGCTCAGCACTGTGCACCTTTCTGTATTGATCTTTGGTTTTTGCATTGATTTCTTCTTAACCTTTTCTGTGAATGTCCATCTTTCCTTCTTCTTACACTCTCTGTGACTTCTTTCTATTTAAAGCAAAAAAAAAGGGGAATTCAAAGCCAGAGGTTATTAAAGCAGGAATGCCATTGAAAAAACTAAAGACATAAAACAAATTTGTCAAATTTTGTCGAGATACATTTTGTCGAGATACAATCAACATTCGATCTAGATCCTAGTCAAGCATAAGGCTTAAGCCTTTGTTCTTAGCTATGATTGCCAGTATGCCAGCCCTAAGGCAAGACAGTATATTATGGCTATACCCTCTTGGACCTATTGTTGGAGGTCACAAGGTCGACAGTGAAACGTGGCATATGTTGTATTACAACATGGACTGCCTAAGGCTATAATTTACTATCCATTATGTATGACCTACACTAAGGGTGCATGGTACTCTGGCAAGGCATTTGCACTCTGGCAATTTAATACACTGACTGCATTTATTTTATGTAATTCTAGAGATAAATCATCGTCACAATTATTGAAATTGGAATGACAGCTATAAATCTCATGGTAAAAAGCGTTTGTTTATTTCAGTATTTCTTTGCTTCATCTTGGAGAATGCATTTTCATAAATTATGTTATGAACAGAACTACAAGAACAAGAAACAAGCTGAACGTAAACAGGAAAACTATGTTGGACATCACAAACAGATTGGTATGTGTCGGACAGCACTATAAAAACAAATGTGATGACGAAATTCAGACTTGCGTTGAGATGCGTTGTTGGATTCCTCCATCACGCATTCATCGAAAGGAAAGAAACGATACACAAATGCCTTGGGCAGTGTTGGAGACAAAGTGACTGTTGTTGTCGTATTGTGGTTGAACTCACAGTGTGACAACAAAGTGCACGACTTCGGGAACTTTTTTCGTTAGCTAACACAGGCAGGAATTTTGGTTTGATCATAATTCCAGTTCCACTGTACCAAGTAGACTGCACAATTGCTGATGTTGGGAGCATAATTAGGGG
>JAWQUT010000126.1:1543946-1616070 GCA_033807755.1 Ellobium chinense
GGGAGAGGTCCCTTTGGGCTGCCCTTGATTACCCTGGAAAACCTTACAAATTTGACACGTCTTTTGTGACATTTTGAATAGACTTCTAATCTCTGGCCCATTCCCTTGACAAACATGAGCCAGACAGCCCACACAACTCGGGAGGGGGAGACAGGACAGAAATGATGCCAGATGTACTTGCTCCAAGTGTGGCTGTTCAAAAAAAAAGGTGTTTAGGCAAAGTCAGAACCTTTTCATGTTTGAGTTAATTAATGTAAAAAAAAAGTTAAAATTTGACCAGCTCAAGTCAGTTAAATATAAAATTTCAGTTTGACTTCTGTCATTACAAATTTATCTTTTTGTCTTTAATAGTTTCCATTGCTGCAATGTGAAGTGTACAAGGCATATGATTTTTAGTTTGTCTTCTCTGGTCATTTTTTTTTTATAAAAACAACAGATTGCTAAAACCTTTATAATTTATTGCTACATTCACATATTATTTTTCTTTTTGGTTTGCTTCATTAGGTAACGTGATAATCAGGAACTTCCAGATATAAAAGTTAATTCCATACCTCCCAATATTCGCTACCATGTGATTAATTGCAAAGATTGAAGCTGGATGGTAAAAAAACAAAAATAAAATTTATTAGATTTTGGGGTTTAGTAACTGCAGTAATACAGATGGTATGCAACTGAAATTTGGCACACAGTAGTCATCATCAGATAAATACTGTATGGTAATACTGCAAACTTCAAACATAGTTATGACATAGTTATGTCATAGCTAAAAATGTGAACTCACATGTACTACAAGAGCATTCCAGGAGTGCATCTGAGAGACTATGGCATGTATTTCTTTGACATTTTTTTTTAGGTTCATAAGCAAAAGTGTAACAAATAGATCTTGGTCAAAGTAATTTGCAACAGTCACACAGTAGAATTATTTTTTAAAATAATCTACTAGTAATTAATTCCTTGTTTTCCTAAAGTAATCAGTTTATAGTTAATTACTTGTTCGGGGGAAAATATTCTAGTTTTATTACTTTTGAAAAGTAGTTTTCATGGTCAACAATACTTGAATGACCTAGGTAGTAGAGTAATCTAGCTCAGCCTGTGAGGTATGATAGTGCATTTGTCCGAAGAAAATGAAGAATTCGACCCAGAACTGTTGGTCATTTGTTTAAAGTACAAAAAGCCATGTCAAAGGAATCCCTATTCATTCACCTGGACACGGCCCAGTTCGATTTTCTTAGTCTATGAGTAATAGATGCATACGCTAGACCAGCGAACTTGACACGCTCACCAATTTACCCAACTCTACAGGCCAAGTACTTAGTGTTATCTGCATGAATTTAGCAGCCTTGGAAAGCTCAAGCTATTCCTGTCAATTTCATATCAGTAACATTACATCTCAGTGCCTAAAACCACAGTAATAATCCCTGTTAAAGACCAAGTGGTAGGCCCCGCACTGTCTTGCCATGCTTTTAGTAAGGCTGATCTTCTACTAGAGGTATACTTCTAGAAAAAAAAGGGGGGGNGGGGGGGGGGGGGGGGGGGGGATAGAAAGAAGGAAACATTTTGAATACTGAGTGGCATTATTGAATTGTCACTTCATCCAGGCATAGATCTAGATCTATTTATTTTTTAGGATGAAATGTATGAAATAGTCACACAGCAACACTTCATTTCGTCCGTGTGATGATAAAGATTTCAAATTATAAATCGAAGGCATAGTCTAACCATTGAGAGTTACTTGGGTTTGAGGAATTCATGCTTGACTGTATTATCCACTTCATAAATTTAAGGTATTGGAAACTTAGTTAATGTCATAATGATTTCAAATTCATCTTAAAATCTCATTCTTTGAAAAACAAGAAAAGAAGATAATGCATTTAGATCTAGGCACTTCTTGCACTTGAGCAGTCCTGAAATGCAAAATTATTCCTCATTTCCCATCCATACACTGAATGACCGAAAGCATTTTCCATAAATTGTAGCTGATCCTTATTATATGTGAAGTTTTAGAATTAAGATAAAGTGTTGCTGCAGTAAAGCACTCCCATGAGGGCTAACACGTTCTTTCACTCGATTCCCATCTATCTCTCTCTCTCTCTCTCTCTCTCTCTCTCTCTGTCCCTCTCTCTCATGTTATGACAACAATTCAAAGAAGAGGAAATTGCTGGATTGCCCCTCACCCACCCCCACTGGCAGGATCCATCACGTTTAATAGCATTTGATGTAAGTGTTGACATGTTTAAAACGGGTTAGGATCTTAATGGGAAAAGAGAGGGGTTGGAAGGAGGGGATGGATGTGGATACATGATAGAGTAGACTAGACAATTTCAAGAAGATAATAAAACAGTTTGAAGCAAGACTTCACTTTAAAATCTACTAGACTATATATGCACAACGAATGATACACACGATTCTTGGTGTCTTCCACTCCGAGCCGAAGGTAAACAAAGCAAGCCAGGCATAGTGCAGCATTAATCCTGCAATGTCACCCAGAGCGTGCGAGTGGGGAAAACAAAGGGGATGCAGTCACAGCCGGTCAAGGAATGGCCACTGAGATTTGACTCGCGAAGAGCGATTAGCATAGGTGTAGTCTTATAATGGTGGTCTGTGGTGATTGCACTGAAAACTTGAATAAGCATAGAAGTGAGTTGGTAGCACAGATATTATAGTTTTGTCCTATCATCAGAGAAATAATTTATAATGTTTAACAACCCTGGTTATACAGCAGGCTCATCGGAAATGTACACATTGGTAGAAGTTGTTGGAAGGCACCACTTTAGAGGCTGTACATAGGGAGTGCGGGTTCTGGAAGTAAAGTTCTAAACTGTTGGAAATGGGCAATTTTAACTTTTATAATCGGATTCAGCATGTCCGAGTTAGGGGAAAACAGTAAAAAAAAATTGGAATTTTTCTTACGGCCGCCATGACAGCACCGCCATCTTGAATTACTGCATCAGAATAATGGTCATTTTCAAAACCCTAAGGCCCCAATGTTTTTCAAGAAAACAGTCTGAAATTTAGTACAAATACATTTCAACATTTGTTGAGCAAACGTATGCATGTTTTTTTTTAATAACTGTAAAAGGTAGTCAGCTATAGGCTTTTGAAATGTACATGTAGAATATACCGATTTTTCCTCAATTTTTCACCAAAAACGCTTCTTTTAAAAAAAAAACAAACAATAAAAAACAGGTAAAACATCTTGCATACTCTTATTTTACATGGTTCAAGAAAGATAGATACCAATTTTCAAGTCAGTCGGTTCAGAGTGTTCAAAAAAGAGTTTACGAGAAAATTGCGTTTGAAATTTATACAATGATTTATTTACACTTTCTGATGACAAATTGTGGTCTAAATGCTTCAGAATTGTCCAGCTTGATAGGTTGGTCCTCTTTCTTCAGCCTCTTCTCTTGTCTGGCCTTTTTTGTCGCTCCGATGTTACCGGTCTTGCACCGATATATTTCATTTTTGTGTCTGTGAAGGCCCCACAAATGTGAATGATGTTTACCGTTTTGAGTGCTGTTTGGGTATCATTTTCTAGTGACCCTCCTTCAGGAAAAGGGTCATTTAGAGGGGAAAGGAGTTGTAATAGACTATCTAATGGATAAAATCATAAGCAGAAATGGTTGAACTTGACGAAAATGGAATAATTGCAGAGTCAGTATTTTTATCGAAACTTTCGAATTTCAGGACCCCCACACCACTTTTAAAGTCAGTTGGACATTTTCAGAGACTACAGTAAGCCTTATGATACGGCATTATTTGAAGAAAAAAAGGCATGTCTCTGCCTGCCCTAGACGATATACACAATCTTATTATGCAAAGCCCAGATTCTTTTAGTGTTGCAGGCATGGCAGCCATAAGCTTACATTACCTAAAATATAGGTGCACTGCCAGCGGTCTTGCTAATGTTATATGGATGGTAAGATGTGTGTCTGAATCTTTTGATTCCATTGAAAATGGCAGACATGTCATCCAAAGCATGATGAGACAGTTAAACCATAGAAGATTTTGTCTCACTTTCACGGTCGAATTTATCTTTTGAATTTAGATAATCAGAATGTTTCTTAAAAGCTAAACAATGTATTATAGAAGTGTCTGGAGCTGCTGGAATCTAAAAGGTTTTTTAGATTTTACCCACAGACCTTTGTGGCTTGGTCAAGGGCAAATTTTTGGCCACCCAAGCCTCCCTCGTAAAAGAAAGGTACTCTTTCATCAGGAATTGCTTGTTTGGGCACTTAACAAAATTTCCAGATATCAAAAGTACTTGGAAATGGAACATGATATTGACCTGCTATCCTCCATTTGTTCGTGGGAAAACTGCTCTGAAACTTTGTGGTTTCAAGACCAATTGAACCTTTCATGATAATTTTATACTGTTCTCACAGCAAAGTACCAAGATTCAGTTAAGGTAATCATTAAAGTTTTTCTCCTAATGTCATAAGCTGAGAGAAACTTGGTCTGTTCTCCGTCTCTCTCCGGTTGGGTGGGGTGGGTTTGGGGGCAAGAGAGGAATTAGCATAGACCTAGCATTATAAAAAGTAACATGGGTTGGAAGCATTTCTGTTCAGTTGTTTATAGACAATGCAGTGTGATTTGGTCCATTGTTTTTGGCTTGGCCTATTGATGCAGGGTGCGTTGCTCCGAACCTAAAGAGTTAAAATATTAAAATGTTCTCATGACAGTGCAAATATTATACTGCCATTGTCTGCAGAGCTTTGATTTTCATGGTATGGTTAGAAATATATATCATATAATTACAGTGGAATCCACATAAAGAGAATTTTACTATGTAAATGTATACATGTGAATAAGACAACATCCAACGTATGCAAGGCACTTTGGACCATAATTTCTGTAACATTCACATCACCTCAAAACCTATATCTTTCCTTGCTCTATTTCTGTAAGACTTGCATAATAGAACCAGAACAGATATGTA
Source organism: Ellobium chinense (assembly GCA_033807755.1). Classification (NCBI taxonomy): domain Eukaryota; kingdom Metazoa; phylum Mollusca; class Gastropoda; order Ellobiida; family Ellobiidae; genus Ellobium; species Ellobium chinense. Next base: position 1,548,883 of record JAWQUT010000126.1, read on the forward strand.
TGGTATTCTTGTGGACATTCCAGATTGAGGGGCTGAAACTGAAAACTGACGCAACACCATATCTCTTTGTCCTTTGGGAAGGTGAAGCCACCAGTGATAATCCTATGACAAAATGGCACACATCGCACCTTAGGCATACATAAAATGACATAGACTACAAAATCTACAACTTCCTTGTGATACCATTCTCAAAAAAAGTTTGGTACTCATTCAAATTCCAATTTTTGTTCAGTGCATCGTTTCACTTTGGCATGCCATTATCCATTTCCAATCCAAAGGGAGCTGCACCATAAGTGGACACCAAAGCGTTCTAATATTCAGCACAGCAGGCGGAATGCAAGCCAAAAACTGAATGAACTCCACCTTTTATAGACCTGAAGTTGCCGACTCAGGGAATGGAAAATTGAGAAAAGAAAATGTCCAAAACCATGTGAACAGTTAAATTCTAGTTAACCAAACATACTTGTTCAGGAAAGACAGTGTAAATAAAAATAAAAAGCATCCCTCTATTTTTATCTCTTTACATATACACCATTGCACTGTTGCTCAAAAGAGCTTCTAGCACATTTATATTGACACACAGCATATCTGTTTCTGTTAATAATTTGGGGGAACATAAACAAATCTTTTGTGCTGCTTTGCAGCGTGCCTTTCTTCTGTTATAGTGCTATTTGAAATCTCTGAATAATGTCATTCAATATGATCTTCTCTTATCATATTGGAGTGAATGTACGCTCACTGTGCAACAGTTTTAAATGTATTCATTAATTTCAGAGAACTGTTGCTCTGTTTGTAATTGCATTACAGGGTTAAAATTTATCACGATTATGCTTCTTATCTTGGTGTCTGCTGTTGTAAATTTTGAAAATAGCTATCAGTTATTGTCAGAGTTATTGAAATATTCGAGGTTCCCAATTTTTTGTTTGTGTGTCACTCTGTGTAATTCTGTTTTTACATTCATTGTATTGATGAGTTTGAAGTTCTCTTTATATTCAAGACTCTAAACAAGTTTAGTGTCATTTTGAGGCATTCTGTTTTCATGTTTTAGCACAAAGTTAACAGTCTCTCTCTCTATATATATACCAAGCAAATTTCCCCTAAACAGACTTTACTTAGAGCTTGAATATTTAGGTTTTGTTGAAACATACAACAGACTGCTGTTTTATGTTGCGCAGACACGACAGGAGCTAAAAAACTGTATATTAGTTTGTCATGTTACATAGGATTCTGATTTTGAAAATTGTTTTACACTCACAGATGCCTTGGATCTCGTGACCAAAGCAGCCTGCCATTCTAATGAAGCTATGAAAAAAATAGTAAGTTGCATTATCACATTTATTTTCATCAGCATGGCTGATTAATTTGCTCATGGATACAATCGGTACAGGTTTCATAAGTAGCCATAGCACTGTGCTTGGGCACTTTATACTCTCTAAGTCTGTTATAGTTATGCCAAAGAGTGATTCTGGGGAGACTGGGAGGGGCTAGTGATATATTAGTTGTGATGGAAAATGGCCTGTGGAGACAACAGGTACATAATGAGATCATCAGCATACTGTGTGTATAAACTAGAGTGGTGGTTGAGACATGCATGTAGTACAACCTTTCCCTTTGTTCTAAGCAGTGTTTAGACATTTTGATAGGTCCTGGAAGTAGCATTCTAGTCAAATCCAACTGATCCGTAAGTCATATTTCCCACTGAATCATTCCTACCTATAGACTAATGAGCTCATGATAATTTAGTGACATAAGCACTTGAAAAGCATAAAGTAGAATTAACACTTTGTGTGCAATAGCTATGTTCTGTTAACTTCTCTTCCAGTCCCAAGGCCTCTGTCATTATGGAAATTTGTGGTAAAGTTTAATCACATTTTTGCAACACTGGTACTCAAAGATGAAGTAAATTTGGACTGAATATCACAAATATGGTTCACAAAAATGTTAAAGCAAGGAATATTTAGTAATTACAAACTCCAGGAGAGTGGATGATGAGGAGGCACTGGGTGTTCAACACACAAGATTCTCTGTGAGCAGACTATATGTGCAGTGTCAGCTTATAGTCTCAATACAGCAGCCATAATATCAAATGCATGTTGTGTGCATCAGCCTGTCTGTAGTCTTGTCACCAGAGAAAAAAAGAGAAGAAATAAGAAGTAACAAAAGTAGCATATCAGTATTAGAAATCATCAATTGGTGGAGATATCCTGGCAGTGCTTGGCCATGATGCAGTAATTGCAATGGAGGCAAGTGGACGCAATTTGGTAGTTATGGTCCACCAACACATTAATGAACTCTATCAAAATCCAACCAACAATATTTATTACATAAGCCAGTTTAACACACTGAATCAGATCATGTTTTTGTTCTTTAAGGCAATCGGGTGAGAAAATATGCCAGTCACAGGCTAAATAACCAGTATGCAGATGGAAAGAATACTCTAGCAGAATTTCAGTATAAGAAAAAAAAACCTCAGGACTGGTGAGATTTACGGTCTACTTACTGAAAAATCATGTCTGACAATGGATGGAATAGCAAATCATGCGCTTTATTTGATACGTGATTAATAAGATATGTAATGACAAATTTACAGTGATAGTGATTCAGGTTGTTAGATGCATACATTCAGAAAATATTTTTATGTCAGGATGAATTTTCTTCTTAGCATTTGTTTTGACAATTTTGACAATATCCACCATTCACTTGAGAGATAAATGTTTGTATTTAACTTGACATCAAAGTTTAGACACTGAGAACTTTGCATTTTTAAAACTGCTACTCATCATACATATACAAAAAAAAATTGTTTTCAAAGGCATCATGTATTTGGGTCAGCTAGCCTCCTAAATTTATATACATGTTATCAATTATCTCAGATCATAGAGCTTGAAAATATAGGATCTCCTGCCAGCTTTAGTGATCACAAAATACCATACATATATATTTGGTAAGGTGCAGTGTCAACTCCCCTCACCCAGTATTATATTGATCAGTATTATACTGACATCAGAAATGAATGGCTGAACATTTCTTGAAATGTCTGTGCTGCGGCTCCAAAGGACTGCGAAAATCTTTCCTAACTCTTAATTTTTTTAAAATGTGCCCAGTTGTTGAAGAAAGCCATATAGCAAGAAATGGGTACTCACGGTAATTTTCTACTGTTTACAGTAAGGCCATTGAACACATCATTTTATTTAACGCAAGTGAACATCTGCTAAAAATAAAAATGACTTTGTGTAAAGAATATCGCTTGAAAAATACAGAGTGGTATGTTGATGCAACCAACAAAGAATCAAAGAATGAAATTATGAATGGTATCACGATACAGTGAATATCTCAATATTTAAATGCAAGAGGGACATGGATAAAACACTGTCCAAGGAGCTGTACAAGCGCTTGGAGAACAAGCTGGGGATATTCGGAGATATTGTCTGTCTTCACTGCCACAAAAAATTCAGAGTAAAGAAGGCGAGGGAAAGACTTGTGACAAAGGTTACAGGCCTGTAAATGTATTTTCATTTTTGGGTCCTACAACTTAGGGGTTATATTTCATCTCCCCTATTCCCTCTTTTGGCATGCCCTGCTTCCAGTAATAAGGGCTCCAGGGGGGAAATTTTGATATCATGGGAAACTACATTTTACTTTATTTTGCCAGGCTCTATTTAGCCCTGGGCTGGAACTGCCATGTCAAGGGTGTGCTCAGGCAAAAGAGGAGGGGTTTGGCATTGGCCAATGAAAAATGTAGGCTCTGTTTACAAATAGCAACCAAGCTCAAAATTTCAATGGGCTTGCTAGAGGGGTAAGTCTTAAAATTTGGGCCACATAATGAGCTTCAATCTGGTATGGGTCTGGGTGAAAGCTAAAACTTTGGGTTCAGAGGGCAGCTCAAAATGTTAACCCTCTTTTGATATCGCTAGTTTCTATTCCTATTTGTACCCCGTGAGGCCTGTGAGACCCAGACTTCTCAGAGAGAGAGAACCTCGACACCCCCCGATTTGTTTCTCGTAAGGTCTCTCAGACCAGAGGCTGACGATACTAGCGATGTGCGAGTACACATGTTCTTTCTATATATTTCCTTTGATCGTTTTACTTGCTGAATGTATCGATTACCTGATATATTATAATTGATACTTTCAGATATGGCATCAACACTACATATAAAGCTGTATGTCTTGTCCAGTGGTCAATGTGCCCTCGGTCAGTCATTTTAAGAGAGTGAACAGTCCGTCCGTGCTAACTGAGCTCGCTGAAGAAGCTAGTGTCCAGTTTTGGTCATTTTGGTCTGCCTGTTTCTCCTTGTTGCAGCAAGAGGTAAGTAAAGCTCAATTTCTTAGCCTTTCAACAATGTTGTTGCAAGGTGTGTACCTAAGAATGTTAATGACTTGAAATTCTCTCGTTTGCTTGTAGAGTTATTCTTCAACTGATTTTGGCAGTGAGACTTACAATTACATGAAGTGTTCACTCGTAAAAGTGTACTCTCTGGACAGCGCGCTGCAGTTTGCAAAGACTTTCGCAGAAGATTATTTTCAAGTAAGTGTGCTAACTAAAATCTGCAGATTAAAGGGTGGTTTCGGGCAAAGAAAAATAGTAGAGCCAAAATGTTGTTTTAAAATTGAGATTCTTGTTTAAGAATGTTGGCAAAGTATACCATTTTGAATCTTGTGTCATTTCTTAGATAAGGCCATATTTACTAACTCCACGATAATTAGTATAGTCATTACTGTTGCATCCATGCCCGGTGGAGTGACACTAGTATACTTCTCCGTGCACGTGCACGAGGGTGTGTGGTTCTTGCGTAGAAAGCATTATGTCATAAGAAAGGAACAAACAAAGAGAGAACGAATGAGACAATCAAAAGTGAACAAGCATGACTCAAGTGTTAGTTCCAGTTCAGTTATGTTATTTTACTCCCTTTTGATTCACGGTCTCAATGAAAACTTTGTTAAACTTTCTTGGTAACTTTCTTGGATCGCATTTTTCCTCCACCCTCATGGTGCTCATCGTAGATGGCCTTGCTTAGCTGATAGGTGATAAAGTGTGCATGTTGGTGTAAACAAGAAGATTATTGTTAGGTTTGCATGTAGATATAATGTACCATGTAAATTTGCGCTGCATCAACATGTAACAATGTTATGGTTTCCTTGTAGCAATATAATACTTTAAATTTAGCAGCTTGCCATTCCACTTTAATATTGTGTTCATTAGATGCATGTGCATCTCATGGGCTAGTCACAGCGGTTTCAGAGCGGAGCACTAAGTTAATGGCTTTTGCTCGCCCCAGCAAGCGGGTCACGCACAGGTCAAGCTACCTGCGCTCGGCTGATCGGGCGAGCACCACTTTTGTCCAGCTAGAGTGATAACCATAGGTTGTATAATCATCCATTTACCTCACAGTAAGTATCAGGCAGTAAAGAGAGTTAGACAGATTGAGAGAGATAATCATGCTTATAACAACCATATAATTTTCATGCAGGTTTCTGAAACACTTTCATAAAGGAACGGGTTTGAAAAATGGGTTATTTTGAAAGAATAATAGTAGCAACATAATATGTTTTTTAAACACATATATTACAAAAACTGAACATAGAAATGTGGCCATTCAAGGATAGGCAGAACATACACTTACTGATCTTTCTCACACACTTAACCTCATGGCGAGGCAAGTCCGAGTGAAGCCAGTAGAGTCAATTTATTGCTCAGATAAGACTTTGTTGGCGGATGGTTGCAGTGATAACGTTATTAGCTGGGTGTTATTCATGCTGGAACTCCCGAGCAAACAAGATGTTATATCCACTGTGCATCACTGTTCCCACATTTCCCTTAGTCCTGATAGTTAGCTCATAGTTTTGCACTCTTACAGCACCTAACAGATACACGAACCCCCACATACAACTGAAGGCTAGTCAGATATTTACACTGTACAACAAAGACAATCCTGTTTACTCTTGTGGGGCCTCCTTCTTTAACTTCCTCTTCTTGGGCTGTGGGATCAAAGCTTTCAGTTCTGGTTGAACTTTAAAAGATGGGCATTCATTACTGATTTCAGTTTCGCCCCTTCGTTTCTTNTTATTCGACAGGGCAAACAGTCCAACCCAGTCCATCTGACCTCATTTGCACGTGTGTAACTTCTTATGCCTGATGACCTTGTCTGTATTCTTTTGATGGTTGTGTGAATTTGCTCACCTCGTTGCTTCCCGAGGAATCCAAGACCAAATCTTTCAAGGATATGGAGCTTGGGTGTGACTTTGAATGGAAATGTTTTTCTGTACAGTGTCATGTATGCTTGTATTTGGTCCTTGATGATAGTGTGCTCCATAGGGTCTATTGGTTGTGCGTGTGATATCAGATGGTGGACCTTTGAGTATCTTTCATTAAGTAGCTTGAACTTTTCCCTAATAACATAGGAAGAGTCAAGTGTGGCTTAGTCATCGGACAGGGAGGTCATGATTTTAATTTTTTAAATTTTATTACTACTATTAGGCATTTGAACAGTTTACGATATCTTTAATCTGTGATTAAACACTCCAAACTTCAGTGATTTTATAAAGTACGATGTGTAACCATTGAAAATGTTTTTTTAAGGAATAGGCATTTTCATTAGTTTACCAGCGTTACATTGCTCACGTTTGCCCTGAGATGGAATATGCAACGTCTGCACTTTTCACCAATTCTGCAAGAGTGTTTGTCAGCATCATCATTGTCAATGTTTATTCCATAGTAAAGTTTCAGATCAGAATTGAAGTCTATACAAAGTGCGGGTTTCTTGTTTGGCGCTTTTCTAGTCACTGTACGTTCACCACATGCTCTACACAGTTTGTTTAGACAATCAATGTGGTACTGATATGAATGTTCCATTGCTAAAAGTGAGAAAAAACTACTTTAGTCTGAATCTGCAAAGTGTTTTTATTACTGAAATCCTGCAAGAGTCACAATAATATGGAATTTGAAACATACATTAAAAGGAATAAATTTTTCTCTCCTTTTCTGAATTGAGTGACACTCTCAACACTTCGATAAATCGTTTATCACAGCTCGCCTTGTTATAAGCTTTTAACACAACTTACAAGAATTATTTATCCAACTGAAGAACCCACCAGGAAGGCTTTGTTATGTTCCAGATTTTTGTTATGAATATTTTAGCACAAAAAAACATAAAATGTAAACAAAAATTATATGCACTTTTCAAACTGCTGTCAACAGTGAATGGACTGAGCAAACATAAGCGCGTTACTGGTGATACAAGCACAGAAGCTAAGCTTTAATTTGATACCTTACACTCCTGGGTTTCTTCAGGCAGTAGGTTGATAGGAGGGGAATAAAATTGGTCAACTTCTTACTCACACAGTATGAGATAACATTGTGCGCAGCCCAGTCAGCTGCACCTGTCAAAACCGGGGTCAGCCGGTGATTAATTACCTTCGCCCGGGCGAACTAAGTGATCTGCTCTGGTATAGGGAGCAAGCCGCCGTGTAGTGTCTTCGCTCAGGGCTTGGGAGCACAGTCTTAAGTTTAAGCTGACACCCATTCTCCCCTCTGAGCTGAGACTCCTGCCTCTAGTGTGCACTTCCTAATGAATGCGTGTGATGTGTATGTGGGTGTGCCTGTGTTCGTATGTGTTTGTCTGTGCATTTCTGCTGGCGTCTTCATATGCTGTAAGAAAGACAAGTTTCCCAACTGTGGAAAATAAGGTCAAACTTATCCCTATCCTTAGTGGATATAAGCTTGTTGAGCTGGGAAAATAAGACAATGTGCTCTTTGGTTTTTAGGAACGAAGTGTTCATTATTTTGCGGAAAAAGTTTTCCTCACCTGCATTAAAATAGTCCAATCACGGTCACCAATTGAATGTATATAATAACATGTCAGTTTATTTTGAATCATACCCTTGATGTTGCTTGACCAAAGCAGAAATGCACAGACAGACACATACGAACACAGGCACACCCACATACACATCACACGCATTCATTAGTAAATGCACTCTAGAAGCAGAAGTCTCGGGTCAGGGGGGAGCATGGGTTCCAGCTTAAACTTAAGACTGGGATCGCAAGCCCTGAGCGAAGACACCAGCCCATGAGATTTACACGCGTGTAATGTACACAATATTAAAGTGGAATGGCAAGCTACTGAAATTAAAGTGTTATACTTTGCTACAAGGAAACCATAACATTGTTACATGTACACCTACGATGAGCGCCATGAGGGTGGAGGAAAAATGCGATCCAAGAAAGTTACCAAGAAAGTTTAACAAAGTTTTCATTGAGACCATGAATCAAAAGGGAGTAAAATTACATAACTGAACTGGAACTAACACTTGAGTCATATTTGTTTGCTTTTGATTGTCTCATTCGCTCTCTCCTTCTTTGTTCCTTTCTTATGACATAATGCTTTCTATGCAAGAACTACACACCCTCGTGCACGGAGAAGTTTATTCCAAACAGTGTAATACAGTAAGATCGGGAGGGGGAGAGGGGGGGAGTCGGTGTCCAGTTTTGGACAACAACGATCGCAGGCCGACTCTTTGATGTCTCGTCCCAGATTTCAGCAATCTCGGTGGCTGATTCGTTCCCCATTATGTCACGGCTCTTGGAACAAACAGCCGTAACTGTCTGTGGACATGCCAGGGTTACTGGCGTCACTCCACATGGCATGCATGCAACAGTAATGACTATACTACTTATTGTGGAGTTAGTAAATTAAATATGGCCATTTCTGAGAAATAACACAAGATTTCAAATGGCATACTTTGTCAACATTCTTAAGCAAGAATCTCAATTTTAAAACAATATTTTGGCTCCTCTGTTATTTTTTTGCCCAAAACCACCCTTTAATCTGCAGATTTTAGTTAGCACACAATTGATAATAATCTCCTGCAAAAGTCTTTGCAAACTACAGCCCGCTGTCCAGAAAGGAAATTCTTATGAGCGAACACTTCATGTAATTGTCAGTCTCACTGCTAAAATCAGTTGAAGAATAACTCTACAAGCAAACAAGAGAATTTCAAGTCATTAGCATTATTCGGTAAACAACTTGCAACAACATTGTTGAAAGGCTAAGAAATTGAGATTTACTTACCTCTTGCTGCAACAGTGAGAAACAGGCAGATCAATATAACCAAAACAGGACACCAGGCTTCTTCAGTGAGCTCAGTTGGCACGTAAGGACTACTCACTCCCTTAAAACAACTGACCCAGGGCACACTGACCACTGGGCAAGACATACAGCTTTATATGTAGTGTTGATGCCATATCCGAAAGTATCGATTATACTATATCGGGTAATCAATATATTCAGCCACATGTGTACTCGCACATCGCTAGTATCGTCATCCTCTGGATCTGAGAGACCTCACGAGGAACAAATCAGGGGTGTCGAGGTTTTCTCTCTCTGAGAAGTCTGGGTCTCACAGGCCTCACGCGCGCAAAATCGGGTGGATAAATAAAATCCTATATCTGGAGTCTGGGTCTATTTTTTTGGGCACAAAAACAGGTGCTCTGGGCCTCTCAGACCCACGGGGGCAAACGAGTTTGTCAGAGAACTGTTCGAACAACTACGTTCAGGTGCGCTGACAACAGATAAGACAGCGCACAAGGAGCACTTGAGGAAAACATACTCTGGTGACAACAGGACATGCTACTTGACCACATGGTAGGGCTTGTATGGCCTGGAGAATCAGGGGTTAAATTTGACATTGACCCTCCCAGTCTACAGGATATCCAGGGTCATACATAAGTCGGGATGCAAATTGACCCTGGGTCCCAATGGAGTTTACAAGAGATGCCCAAGAATACGCACACAACTGCACTGTCTACTAAAGCAAGCATGGGAGGAGTTGCATGTCAGCAAGGAGTAGGGGAAGGCAAATGGCGCATACATCCTGAAAGAACAACACCTTCAAAATTGGGCATCTCAGACCGTACCAAAGCTTAATGTAGAGGGAAAGATATTCTTCTCTGCTATGGCATCCAGACTGACAGCCTATCTGATGGAGAATGGATACATAGATACTACTGTACAAAAAGGAGGCGTTACAGGAGTTCCTAGAAGTTTAGAACATGTCACAATGATCTGGGAAGCCATTCAGATGGCCAAGACGGAAAGCCTGGATCTACATGTCATCTGACTTGATTGTGCAAATGCTTACGGCTCAGTACCACATCAGATAAAATGGCAGACAATGGAAATAATTATGCCACGTTTCAGAGCCAATAAGAATCATGCTGCAGGTGTACTTTCACTGGCTTTCAGATGGGGTTTTCCACCAACGAGTACATGACGCAGTGGATTGATCTACAGGTGGGTATAACCATGGGATGTACCATTTCCCCGATACTATTTGTGCTGGCCTTGCAAATTATACTGAAGGCTGCAGAGAGCACATGGAATGGCCCCAGCCCAGGGCATGGATGTCATATGCCACCACTGAAAACGTTCATGAATGATGCAACTATCCTGACTTCAAATGAGAGTGAAGCACGGAAAATGTTTAAATGTCTAGACAAACTTATCACATGGTGCCACTTGAGCTTCAAGCTTAAGAAATCCAGGAGCTTGACTCAGAGAAAGGGAAGCCAGCTGATGTCACATTCACTGTGAGCAATGAATATCAACATTCTGCGAAGAACCAGTGATGATGTATGATGCCACCTTTGGGACACCAATGCTGTCCAGCAAACCAAGAACATGGCAGAAGGTAGACTACTGCATATTAACCTACGTGGGCTTTTCGGCAAGTTGAAGAACTGATACCTCCAGTTTATGTTAATACCAAAACTACTATGGCCACTGCTTGTGTATGAAATAAGCTCAAGTACCTTAGAGGCAATAGAAAGAAAGATCCACAAGTTCACCAGAAAATGGTAAGGAATGCCACCATGCTTGACAGACACTGCCTTCTATTGCAAAAGTGCCAAACTAGCACTTCCTTTCAAGTCGATACTTCAGGAATGTAAAGCTGGGAAATCCAGACTTGCAATGGTGCTTCAGGAATCATGAGACGCATCGGTTCAACCCATGCTGAAACCTGAGGGAAGTGGAAAGTCAGTGAGCAGTTGACGCCATAAAGGAGGCATTGCAAATGAAAGAGTTCATCGGCTGTACACAAACCAGCAGTATATGATTCGGCTATATTGAGATTAAATGGTTCAGAACAAACAAAAAGGAATGATGAAACATGGTTATCCAAGAAATCAGAGATAAAGAGGAAGAGACACAAGTCCAGAAAGCAATGCAACAGGTCCAGCAAGGACAGTGGACGACACTGGAGAATGCACTGCAAAGATCTGTAACTTGGTATGACATATGGCACATGGCACCATTGCAGCTAAGCTTCAACATCATTTCAATGTGCGATCTCTTACCCACTGATGCCAAACCTCAAGAATGGGGAAAGTCTACAGATGCTAGTTACCCACCCATCAATGGAGAGCAAACATTGATGCATGTGATATCAGCTTGCAAAGTGGCACCGGCGCAACGATGGTACACCTAGTGCCACAATAGAGTCCTGTGGATATTAGACAAGGCCAAACAAGAAGCAAATACAAGACGTAACCAGGTTTGTGCCAAGGTGCTTCCTTTGTGCAAGGCAGGCAATCAGCAACAAATTCACCAGCCTTCCGGTGGCAACAATGTTTGATAGTACGGACAACTGGGAAATGGCAGTAGATTTGCTGGGCTGTCAGATGTACCCTCAAGCAATCCGAACATCTAATATGCGACCAGACATCGTGCATTCATCAGGCACAAAACAGATGCTGCTGATTGAACTGTCTTTGCCGTTTGAGTCCAGGATGGATGAGAAGCTGACATATACAACTGCCAAGTACAGTGACCTTGTTCATGAATTAAGAGGAGAGGGAATAATGGCTAGAGAAACGGCTGTGGAAGTAAGGGCAAGGGGTCTGATGAACATCTCAGTCTATGACTTACTCAGTTTGTTCGGAATTAGAGGACAGGCGTGGTCACATACTCTGAAGGATCTGGCAGAGACTCCAGAAAAGAGCTCTCAGCTCAGCATGGATATGGACCAAATGCAGCAAGTAGTGGAATGTTGCACAGCAGGTTTAGATATACCTGAGATGCAACTTTCAGTGTGGCATCATGGTGGCAGAGAGGTTGTCTAGCAAGGAATTAAGAAACTGGAGGTTACGTGTTCAAATCCCTCCTGAGGGAGAAAAAAATCCAATAGATGGACACTTGGGGGTCATGACCCAAGTGTGGCTCAGCTTCTTTAGTCAGGAAATCAAAGGGCTGAAATACTTGTAAGACAGGGGTATCTTCCTCTGAAGATCTTCTGTTGCCTCATTCTCCGGGTAAGAGGGCTTCCTATGTAACTCTTCATTATGAAAACCCTAAAAACTCTCAAGTGTGCTTGGGTTACAGTTAATGGCAGGATTAGGCCAGGAAACAAGGAAGGCCCCAGCCGGGAATCTCCCGTGGGTGCTTTATATACCCTTACTCTGCCCCAAACACTAACTCAAATTGCACCTTGGGAGATTCCTGGGATTTGGCTAAGTGGGTATAGATCTAGAAGAAATGTAAAATGAGATAGCGATCTGGGTGAATGCAACCATAACACTTTAATTTCGTGTACCAAAGAGTTCTGTATCATTTTTTGTGTATATCTGGCGAAAGTGTTTTGCTATTAATGTGCTCACCATTGGAGTGGAGAGTCTACTTTGCAGAGCTCTAAATTGCCTTATTGTAAAATAGAGAAAATTATGGCGTCACACCATCTCTCATGTTTTATACTGTATAGGTAAAAAGTAAGGACAGATGGATGCAAGAATCAATACAAAATTTCTGTTCAGCCATAGCAGAATTATTTCAAAAAAATATCAGCCGTTTATTTCGGATCTCACCATAAATGAAACATCGTACTTGAACTCATTAGGGAATTATATAATGGAAATTTAATGAGAATACTGTAGAATTGAGCTTGTTATGGGGATACATTGTAACATTGGTATTTTTCCCACTACAAATAAAAAAACAAGTGCTTTATGTCTGTATACATGATAATAATTCATATTTACAGATAATTGTTATATAAGTTCAACCTGTATTTTTGGCATTGTTCATTTGCTGTCTATGAAAAAAATTACAGTCTCCATAATATTATTTTCATCTTTGCCATGTCTAGGAAACATTCCATAAGCTCCTGGACATCTACCAAAACTTAAGGGGTGTGCCTGTAGATTTTATATCTCCAACCAGAGAGTTTGTCACTCAAGGACCCATTACAAAGATTGCTGCACGGAGTGGAGAAAGACAACCACGACAGCTTTTCCTGGTCAGTTGCACATCTTATTTCATTAAACCAGTTTAGACTAGAGCAAATCTCAAATGAAAAAGTACTCAGTAGAGTGCATACCTAGGGCAAGTCTAAAATATCTTTGACTAGATCTTGGATCTGTATCACAGGGCAATATCTTAACTTTTCTGTCAAGTTTCATTGATATATGTTATACTTTTTTAAATTATCTGGCTGTTACTTGAACAAACATTTGAAACAAATTTGTATGCAAGCACAGTGGTTCTTTTTTGTTTGAGACAGATGAAAAAAACTGTTGGAAAACTGTTTAAACACTTATCCAGTAAACCCCATCCCATTCCCCATCCCCTACCCACAGGCTTATGATAAAGATTTTAATGCATATTCCCTAAAAGCACCAGCACTGTAAGTTCAACTTCTTATACATTTATAAATGTTTTGATGTTAATGACATGTGGTTTATGGATTGTGAGCAGTTGTGATGTGTGCCAGGGTAACCGGTAAACACTAGGCTTACACATGGAAGTGGGGGAATAATATTCAGGCAGTAGATATTTAAGATTGAGATTGCTGTGAAGTTAGCATCTCTGCGGAATAGTGGTATCATGCTCAGATTTGCAAGCTAAGAGAGTCTGGGTTCAATTCTCAGCGGGGACAGGAAATTTTGCTAGTATTAGTTTTTGGCTTTCCCTCTCAAAATTGATCTTTCACAGAAATTTGGTAAATTCCGTGCAACACACATTCTGGATAATATCATTTCGGGCTCACATTTCTCATCTTTAATCATAATGAATACTATAATATATTTTGCCTATCTGGTTCCAATTGGTATTAAGAAAAAGTCTTATCTTGGAGTGTGTTGAAATTGTTTTAAAAACTTCATGAATCCAGTCCTTGGATCTGGATTTGCACCATGTTAAATAGTTTCATTTCTAGGCCAGACCCAAATTTTTCACTTCATTTCACAATTTGAGTAATCCAGTGGACTGTTCTTTTCAGACTACAAACCTTATTTGCTTGTGGTTTATGTTACTACTACAGAATGCCCATTGGTTCTGCTTTTTTTATGTTAGAAGGAAGTGCATCTCATTCCTATTACCCTGTGAGCCTGTGACATTCTTGGGCTCATCAGACTCTGAGGATCATGAAATATGTGTGGCTTGGCCTGCTTAGAGTATCTGGGAATATGAAGAACCAAGGGCATTGCCTCTGATGATCCTCTGCTGTGTCACTCTCCACAATGAATTTCCTGTGTATTTGTTATTTTTTCATGCAAGATATCTCCTGAACATGCAGTGGGATTTCCCACAACTTGAGCCACCATCAAACTCATACAACTGACTGACATGAAGAAAAACCAAGATCATTATCCTATTAGTGAGTTTGTTTCTATGCAGTTCAGGGCTGGCACTATTAATATTATAAATTCATGAGAAGAGTCTTCCCAACCATGTCCTGAAAACTCACAAAGTTCAACACCAGCTAGCGCGCCCCTTCTTCCCTTATAGATAGTCATGAGGCCACGTGCAAGGATAGGCTGTGACAATTAAACACTATAAATAAGTAAATTATATTATCCCCACAATGTTCGTGGGTGAATATCTGCCAATTAGTGGCAGAGACAAAAGCAAGCACAAAATTGTGCAGAATATAGTTGATATACATGTAGTGGGACCTCGTCATTTCAACCGTGCCCTTGTTTTGGAGACTGAAGACTGAGTTTGCTAATATAAGTCCATGACTTGGAAGGTTCGGCACCGTCACCCAACAAAAATACACACACATGCAAAAGACCAGATTGCTGCTTTTTTTTGGGGTCTATTTTTTTCTTCTTTTTTTTTTGTTTTGGAAATAAGCATGTTAAATTTTACCCAAGCACATGAGAAATTTCCTTGGATGCAAATGGTGAGGTTAGTAGGAGAATAGAATCTTTGACTGCTCTTTATTTCATCAGAGCACAGAAGCAATCCCTGGTGTGTTTTTTCTTGTCCTTTGCAAATATGCTTACAATTTGATAGTAGCATTTCCAGTCTTTCCAAGACCTACTTCACAATCATTCTGTGGTCCACTGCTCATGTAATTAGGTCATGTTGTGATATTTTATGAATAGAATAAGAATGACTAACAGATTTGTCTGTGTTTGATATTCTCATTGGGTGACTATGTGACTGCACCTGAAGCTGAACATGAATTTGCACAAGAAAGGCTACTTGTGTTTGTGGGGGGGCTCACATTATAGGGGATTCTTCGGAGTTATGCCTGTGGAAATTATTAAGCCACTTTACAGTGGCTTCTACATTTCGGCTATAATGCTTTCCAGTGATGAACTTTTATTTGAAATTAGACCTACCGAAGCTATAACATGGCAGCTGTTCATGAAATTTCTAAGAAAAGGGAATACTGGATAGACAATAAATGAAATGCCAAGTATACTATGAACATACTATGGGGGCCAGTGTCCTAGATTTAAAATCAAAATGTAATGAGACAAAAATCTACTGATCGGGGGCTGCCAAGGGACTCACCCTCCATAAGGCAGGCGACTTCCCCCAGCACTCCCAACCAGCCCTCCCTCCCCAACCCTCACCACCCGACGCCAACAAGAGGTGTTGACAAGCTCGGTCCAGGGTGGGGTGACCAGGTACCAACCACAATGGGTAAAACCCCTTCCCCAAAATGTCGTGTTATTTTTATGGTCTTTATGCGTGTTCAGATGCTAGTGTCCTAATGTGTCATTTATTAGTCCCTAGCTACTAGTCCCTGGAACTAAAATAATGCGTGAGTTTCCTTCGTAGATCCGCGTTGCGTTGCACAGTGGCCTAAAGAAGTCCCTAAGTTCCTGTTAGCAAGAGGAGAAAAGAAAAACAGAGAGGCAGGGCGTGAGCGATTTTGACAGCGAAGACATTGTGGGGAAGGATCAAAATGAGAAAGAAAAAGAGAAAAAAAAAAACCTAGGAAGCTCTGCGCTATTTAGCAGACATTTTCAATGTCAGAAGATAGAAAGAAGAACGATGTGAAAGCGTTGCCGGTTCACACATAAAGCAGAAAGTGAAAGCAGGTCGAGGTTGATTCGGAGTAAGTAATTGAGGTCTTTGACACCTATTGTTTTTTCTTCTTTTGGCCCTGTTAACATTTTGCGTTATTCTAAATATACCACTGTGATTTGGGGAAATTTCTTCCATGGAGGTTAAAGTACTTCTTTTGCCCGATCTTTTAACGGGAAGAAAAAGGGGGGTCAACGCCCAAAATTTTTCACAAATGTCTTTTGAAAAAGATCACCTCAAATTCTGATTTGGTCCCCAAATTTTCATTTGGCTGGTTTTGACCGCGTGCGAATACATAGGTCTACACATTTTATTTTTTTATCTAGAAGGCTCAAATTGTACCTGAAACTTTAAAATTGGATGCTTTATTTAGATCACAGGTCATTTTACACATTTCTACACCCTAACACTGGCTGGCAGGGCCCCAAAAAAGGGGGATTTTATATATTAGCGGATTAATTGGGTTGTACACTATGAGTGATTTGCCCTTCTAATAGGTGTCACAAACCTTAACCCCTCCCCACATTTAATTATTTCCTACATATGTTTTGAGTAGTCAATAGTGATGCATTCTGTACTGTTGAAGTGTCTCTTTCTTGCTTCTTTCATGACAGAGAATGATATTCCTGTGGTGAGGTATATTTGCATAGGGATACAGAAAATTTTCAAGAGTCTCACTCACTGAGATGGATTGGATGAGGTGTTGGTAGCCTTTGTTAGTTCCCTGGAGAAATATGCAACTGTCAGCTGTCAAGCACATTCATTTCCCTACAAAATGGTGCCAATGTTGCTGAATTATATGCCTTAGATCATTCTTATGGCCCAATTAAGAGTTTGATACCTCTCAAAATAGCCAGTTCTCTTGATGGCATACCCTATGCTACTTTGATAGCTCCCATGAACCTACAGTTCAACCCTAAAATTTAGCCATGGTAGCCTGTTTGGAAGGGAACAAGTAGGGAATGGTCAGAGGGGAGTGACCTGGGGGTGATTGGGAGGGGAGAGGAAAAATGACCCTCTCTTGGCTGGTCATTGTTTTCATGTAAACACCTTGGCATGAGCAGATAGTTTTTAGTTGACCATATTTGCAACCCTTGATGATAAAATCCACTTGTAACCACACATTTAAAACCTAAAAGTGATCATATTGGCATTTCTTAAAGGGTGATTGTGTTATTGATTGGGGAAGAAGCCCTGGAGAAACAAAAGTTTGGTGCATCTGCCCAAAAGAATTTTTTAAAAATTCAGCTTCCTTTGGCAATACCATATGAGCCTATGGGGTGGGCTGAGAAGGGGTGGGGTGGTGATTTTTCTTAAGGGTAGGGGTGGGGTGGGGTGGGTGGGGGGAGGGGTTGATGGTGGGGTTGGGGGTGGAAGTAGGGAAGGAAAAAGGAACGAATGAAATCTTAAATTTAAAAAAAATGGCCAAATTTGGTGCATTTTTTGGCAACACTGGGTGTGTGTGTCAAAGGTGGGGGGAGGGGGTGGAGGGTGGGAGGAAAACAAGAGAGGCAAGGACAAAAAGAGAACGAGAAAAAAACTATTTAAAAAAAAGCGTGTGTCATGTAAACTGAGTCTGCAGCACGTAGATCTAGATCTAAGTCCCATACAGGCTAGACTAGGGGGGGGGGGGGGGGGGCTGGGGAGGGCCCCAGGGGTAGAGGAAGTTTAAAAGACTGTCCAGATAGCCTAGATGACCTACCTCGACCACCATGATGTAAACATTGTGTTTCTAAGTGGAAACATGCCAGGTACTAGCTGCCTATTAAGGTCTTTGACACCTATTGTTTTTTCTTCTTTTGGCCCTATTAACATTTTGCGTTATTCTAAATATACCACTGTGATTTGGGGAAATTTCTTCCATGGAGGTTAAAGTACTTCTTTTGCCCGATCTTTTAACGGGAAGAAAAAGGGGGGTCAACGCCCAAAATTTTTCACAAATGTCTTTTGAAAAAGATCACCTCAAATTCTGATTTGGTCCCCAAATTTTCATTTGGCTGGTTTTGACCGCGTGCGAATACATAGGTCTACACATTTTATTTTTTTATCTAGAAGGCTCAAATTGTACCTGAAACTTTAAAATTGGATGCTGTATGTAGATCACAGGTCTTTTACACGTTTCTACACCCTAACACTGGCTGGCAGGGCCCCAAAAAGGAGGGATTTTATATATTAGCGGATTAATTGGGTTGTACACTATGAGTGATTTGCCCTTCTAATAGGTGTCACAAACCTTGAGTGGAGGGGGGTGGAAGGGGAGAGTAGTGGGTGTTGGTATGGGGTTAGTAAGAGACAATAACTAAGCACATAGTCGCCAAGTGACAAAACAGTAAGGGGGCAGCAAGTGTGAAAAAAAAAAGGAAGGAAGGAAAGGAAGAAAAGTCTATATCAGAGTTTCTATCCAAAGTATATGATCCTCCCATCGTTCTGATTTTCTTTGATTCTGTCCTCCTTGATTCGTTGATTCAGCCCACTGTATAAGATTTCCCTCAGCACTTTTTCTTCCAGTTTCTTTTCTTCAAAGTAAAGATTAAGCCAAGCTCCCCATATTACCTGTCTCGCTTCTCCTACAATGATTAAGTTTATTTCATGTGACCTGATGTCTATTATGGGTATCTTGTTAGTATAAGTGCATTGTGCATGTCTACTTGCGTATTTGTGTTCTGTTGTAAAACATGATGTATCTGCTTTGTGAAAGGTTTTAGTGAAGAGGACTTGAGGAAAAGTGTTCTTGTTGGGTTTTCTCCAAAATTATGTAGGTGCAAGATCCACACCTATCCTCCTCCCGATTTCCTAAGTATGTGGTTGTATTGAATATAAGTCTATAGGTAATGTCCTTGATTCTTGGTCCTAATTGTAAATGTTGGTTTTTGCAAAGGTGTCTGTCGTCTGCAAGTGTTCGTGTTCCTATTTGAGCAAGTGTGTTGGTGTACCTGAACGGAGAATATGTGTATATATGTCCTTGGTTGTTTTAAGAGTGAGCAGGGTATTGGGTAATGGCTTTTGTGCATTGGTTGTAGAAGTTTGGAATGTTGACGGCAAAAAAATGTGGTGTGGTGTTATCTAAACTAATGTAGTTCGTGAGACACGTTCCTAGATAGCAGTGTGTGAACGGGTACATAAGGTTTTGCCTGATTGCATCCTGTATGTGTTTGATCCTGAGTGTGTCTATTTTCACAGCAACATCCTGTAATCCTATCCCACCTTCTTATTTTCCATGGATCAAAGTAGCTCTTTATTTTGTGTAAAGTGTTTCCGAAAACAAATGAGTAGACTTGTTTCTTAATCTGTGTGAATGTACTGTCTGGTATTGCTAGTGTAGTGGCTTTGCATAAGATAGGCGGAAGTATGAGTGTGTTTACAATGACTGCATGTCCGAAAATTGATGTTCGTCTGTATTTGTGTATCTCTATTATTTTTTGCAATTTTTGTGCCATGTCATGCCAGTTTTGTCTATCCTCCCATCCTAAGTTTCCTGTACTGTAAATGATGCCCAAAATTTTGATTGATTTACCCCAAGAAATACTGAATGGGGGATCTTCCCTTTTCTTCCATTTTCCCCAAAAGATGCCCTTAGATTTTCCTATATTCAGTTTTGCTCTGCTTGCTGGCCCCCACCAGTTAAAATTGTCCAGAGCAAAACCAGTTGATCGCGTGTTGCTAGGGAAGAAATTTGTATCATCTGCATAAGCCAAAAGTTTTACTTCCATTCCTAATATTTGTGTGCCTGCAATGTGAGTGTCTTGTCGTATAATGTTCCAGCAGAGGTTCTGTCGCCAGGCAATACAGGAGAGGCAAGAGGGCGCAACCTTGTCTTACTGATCGAGTTAGCTGAAAAGGGGGAGAAATTTCATGATTTACAGTTACACTACTTTGTGGATTTTTGTACAAAATTTTTTATCCATTCCCTGAAGTATAAGGAATTTTGAATTCTGAGACAAGCAGCCGAAGGCCTTTTCCTGATCGAGAGATAGAATATACGTCTGTGTGTTTGTTTGTTCTGTATGTGTAAAGAAGTCTCTAAGGAAATGTGTGTTTTCTTGTTTGTTTTTGTGTGTGTGTGTGTGGGGGGGGGCACCCCCATGATATTTGTATGTGTAGGTGTGTGTGTGTGTGTGTTTTTTCGTTTTTTTTGTGGAACTGCGAGTGTTTGGTTCTCATGCATTAGTAAGCGCATATATTGTGATACTTTATGCTCAGTGTTTTACTAATTATTTTATAGTCGGTACTTAATAGTAAGATTGGTCTATCATTCTTCATCTGTGTTTTATTTTCAGGGTCTTTGAGAAGTAGAGTAATGAAGGGATTTGACTGCGAGATAAATTTCTTGATATAAAAATGTCGTAGATTCACATATTTTTCATCACATGCTTTCTGAGATTCGAGTTCTATATGGAACTCATAAGAGCAAACAAACAAGATTCAGAGACAATATATCTTGCTTACTTCTTGGGATCTTGGCACTCTCTCTCAAAAAGAAGAGCCCATGAAAATGTACACCAGGTTGCCTCAATTATCAAGTACCATTTGTTTGAGATTATTTAGATTCACTGAATGCACATGCATTGCAGGGCAAGGTAAAGGATTTTTTTTTTCAACAACTAGTAAGATGCAATCAGTCATGTCACAATAGTGAACAAATCAGCTAGCTCATCAGAATAGAACTTATCTAAATCACTATTTGACTTATGCTTGCAGTCCTGTACTTAGTATGGGCATAGCTTTATACACTTTGATCTGGTACTGTTCCCGTCATCAGATCAGAGCTGATGTATGTGTGTATTTGGCAAATTGTAAAGCATAATAAACGTGAACATCAAACAAGGTCACAGTTGGTATACAAATGAAAACCTAACTAGCAAGGCTGTCTTTCTTTGTTCTGTAAGAGTTTACAGTCCATTACACTCATGTCATTTCACGTAATCACATGCACACTGTGGTCAGGGCTTTTTGACAATAAACCATGAAACCTGAATTATATTATTGTTGTACAGAGGCAGATGGAAAGTCTATATGCTCGTATTGTGGTACTTTTTTTGTGCTAATGTTCACATAAAACTTGCACTCATGTCAATTTACATGCTGATTGTTGCAGAAGATCAGTTTGTCTTGCTGTACTTATTTCTGTTTGTGTTGGCACCCAATTCATTACTTGCAGGTCATTTTACACAATGATTGTTCCATGAAAACAGTAAGTATATATTTTATTCCAGCAATAAGGTTACCCTTATTGCTGGAATAAAATATGTACTTACTGTTTTCATAGAATGGTTATGTGTCCACTGCTTGTGATGAGTGGCTCTTTAAGCGGTGATGGAATAGAAGTGGGTCTTCAAAATCTGGAAATTGACAATAACTAGTTAGGGCTTACACAGATTGACCTGTTCAACCCTCCCACATCTGCAAGAGATCTCCGCAATTTTTTAGAATCTGTCACACAATAAGAAAGATATCCCCATATGTTAGAGATAGAAACTGCCCTCTACATTTTGATTTGACAGTCAACTGTTCTGCATATTGTTATCTCTGTGTAATAATCCTGTAATACTGTATACAGTCGAGTCCACCTAATTCGAACTCGGATTAATCGAATTTCTTTTAAATGGGCGGGAAATGAAGTTATAGAATTTTTTTTCCTCTTTGCATATAGTAAATGTATCCCCGTTATTCGAACTGGGCATTGTGGGTTTTCTCTAATTCAAACTGACTAAGGTCATCACACCTGCAAATTTGCCTTCACAGTTCTTTTGCTGGTGTAAAATGACAGTCAGTGGGTTAACAAAGAAGTTAGTACCAGAGAAGGTAGGAGTTGGTAGGTAGATAAGGGTATGTACGGTAATACTCTGTGACTGTTTAAAGGCGATGTCGGGCAGGGGCACAAGGATAAAATATCGACGATAATCACGCATTCTGTGACACAGCACTACATGATACACTTGCACAAATTTATTGTCTAGATGTGCTACTATTAAAAAACAAATAGTTTTCTAGACCTAGGACTATGATTGCGCGCGACAGAAAATGTGTAGCTGAGACAATTAAGAAAACCTGAAGGACCATCTAGATTCTATCATTTATTATTTGCAGACTGCAAATAGACCGGGCACACAAGACTAATCTTGGCCTTATAGCAGAATAAAAGCAAGAAAAGACTTCTGGTGTTTAAGAATAAACTGCAGCAGAGTAAACGGTAACAGTAGATCTCTACTGGGTAGGCCGTATCGAACTTTGAATCATTGACTGAAATGATGAAAAACGCTGAAAGCATGCATCAAACTAGCCAAATAAATGATTTGTAGGAAAATCACATTTGAGAAAGAAAGAGGGTACTGCTCTCACT
The DNA here is from genome assembly GCA_033807755.1 of Ellobium chinense. Classification (NCBI taxonomy): domain Eukaryota; kingdom Metazoa; phylum Mollusca; class Gastropoda; order Ellobiida; family Ellobiidae; genus Ellobium; species Ellobium chinense. The sequence goes on from JAWQUT010000126.1 coordinate 1,571,538, forward strand.
CAGCTCAGCAGCACAGGATTAAGAAAGGGGGGAGGGTGATTACTTGATAGAGAGACAGTTACAAGGTGACGTTTTGTTTCCCTAACAGGCCTCCTCATGGCTACTGCTCCTCAAACACATTTGATCCAAAAAGCCTTTTTCAGGGCTTGCAAAAATATTTTTAAAAAGGCAAGGCAGGAAGGGGTGGCTTGTTAAAATTTCACCCTGCGTGGAGATAGAATCAAAATACCAAAGCTATACGAGTGCTTTCCTAATTATAATCGTAATTCGAATTCTGGTAATTTAAACCCCCTATGACGGGCCCAGCGATTTCGATTTTAGCAGATTCAACTGTATATAATACACACGTGCAAACATACACATTCTCTCTCTTTCTCTTTTTGCTCGTACTTGTGTTTGTGTCTCTGTTATTCTTGACTTATTTGCCTCAAGTGTTTGGGTTGCTCTACTTTGGACAGCAGAACTTGGAACAGGGGCATGAGTGAAGGGTGCCACTTGCCACACAACATGGTGATGGGGCCAGGGGTGGTGGTGGAGGTGAAGGAGGTGGTAATGACTGGCAAAGAAGTTGTGATAATAAAGGAGGGAGTGGTGATGGGGGAGCAGGATTTGAGAGTGGCAGAGGAGATTGACAGTTGGGGGATTAGGGAGAGAGTGGTGATAGAAGAGAAGGAGTTCAGTGTGGCAGGGGAGAACTACTTGATGATGAGGGAAGGAGGTGTGGTGGGAAGATGATCAGCAAGCAGAAGTAGATATACGTGGGCTACTATGGATACGATTTTTTCCTGTTTTTACTCAAAAACAGGCTTTTTAAAAAACCTTCATATAAAAAAAAAAAATCACCTTTTTCATACCCGCTATTTCCCCCTATTGTACCCTATTTTTCACAGGATAAAAACAAAAAAATCACCCGGTCTTTGCCCTAAATTTTTTTCTCTTAAAAATGTCTGTAGATAAATTTGGTTTAATGGGTGATGATCCAGATATTACTGTTACTGTTGTTCCTATACATAAGTATGCTGTAAATCTAGATGATTTGGAAAATGTTGAAGGTTTCAACAAAGTTGGTACAGTTGATGGTAAATATTGTTTTCAACTTAATAAAGATGGGATTTATTTAAGAAGTGAAGTTGGTGAAACGAGAACTGGTGACGCCCAAGAGATCACCTTAAATGATTTGAAAGATGTAGATGGATTTACTACGGAAGGAGAAGAGAATGCTTTGTTTGGTTTTAGATTGAAAAAAGGAGTTTACATCAGAGATGAAATTAAAGCTCCAGCTCCTCCTTCTTTGACAGACCATGAAGGAATTCCAATAAGTTTTTTAAATGATAATGGAGCAATTCCAACAAAACATAACTGGGAAATTGATATCCAATTAAGAAATGATAAAGTACATACAAAAGGAGATAATAAAATAATAAATAAAATAATTAATTCAGGTCGCATGATAGGAAGTTTACTTCCTTTACCTCGTTATGAAGATGCTGCTCTTTTAGAAGCTTGGAATGATGAATACTATATTTCTTTAGTTACAGATAAACCGCGTGCTGTTTTACTTTTTGCGGGTGAATTTAATCGTGAAACAAAAGATATAGCAAATTTTCCCGAAGGTTCAACTATTATTATAGAGGGTATAATATTAGAACCTTTTTCTGATCCTGTTGAAATATTCACAGGATTAGAAATTACACATCCAGAACAAGAAGATGCTCAACAACCATTTTCGATTAAAATTAGAAGAATGAAAGACGGTGACGGCATTACAAGTGTAAATATAACTGCAACGGTAAAAGATGCTAGTGAGATAAAACTGGATAATGTACTTATTCATAAACATTATATGATTAAGAGAATTCAGTTTACGAAGTTACCTGTTAATGATGATATTATTAAGTACTTGTAAAATTTTTTGCTTATGAAAATGGATCATATTTTAAAAATTAACGAAGATATAGTTATTGATGATAGCATTGAATCTTACGAAGTTCAGGAATATACGCCAGTTACCGGAACTAATTTAAATAATGGCGGTGAAATTAGAATAGTAATAGAAACACAAGATATCTTTACTCATCCGAGTGAGAGTTATATAATCATGGAAGGGGTTGTGACTAAACAAGACAGGACCCTATTTGCAAATGGTGATAAAATAAGTTTTGGCAATAATGGTCTCAGGCATCTATTTCAAAATATAAGATGTGATTTATCAGGAAGAGAAAAAGAAAGTTTGAGTTATCCAGGACAAGGAACCACTATGTTAGGAGTATTGAAGTATCCCAAACATGATATGAGGTTTTTCTGGAGGAAAGATGAAAACGTAACTGTTGATAATAATACTGGGGTTGATGCAAGACAAAGATATTTAATTCAAAACCCTGATCCTAAAGGAACCTTTGGATGTCAAATTTCACTAAAGCACATTTTTGGATTCATGGAAGATTACAATAAAATTATTTATGGTTTTAGACAGCAACTAACTTTAAACAGAAGAAGTGAAAATGGCACAGCACTGTATAGAAAAGCAGATGCTGTTGACGGAAAAGTGACTATTACTAAACTTTCATGGTTTGTTCCACATGTTTTACCATCGGATATGCCAAAACTGCAACTGTATAAACTAATTGAAGAAAAAGTGAACATTCAAGTTGGTTTTAGAAACAGACAATGCGATTCAATTTCTGTCCCTCAAACTACTGATTTTTCATGGCGGTTATCCGTAAAATCATCACCGGAAAAACCGAGATGGATACTGCCAGCTTTTCAAACAGCCAATCCTTCTATATATAGTAATCTAGATGTGAAAAGTATCTACGTATGTATGCCGTTCCATATGATTTGTCATTTAAAAGATTTCAATTTTCCAGAGCTTACGGAGATGCTAGAGAATTTAGACTTAATTATTACGGGATAGATGAATTAGTGAGTAGTATGGGTATAACACCCGAAGACTATCAAATGCTTTATCCAATTTTTGCAGTAGATGTAAGTAAACAAAGCGAGAGATTAAAGAATAGTGTAACTGATATTATGGTTAAAGTTAAGTTTAATACAGCAGTTCCTGCTAATACAACAGCTTATGCTGTGGTTATCTCTGATAAAATTATCTCATTCGAATCTGATGGCAATAAAATGAGTGTTATACAAGCATAGTGATATCCAAGCATAAGTTTTATACAAGCATAGTGTGATCCAGACATAATTTATCTATTTAAAAATGGATAAAGATAAACTTGACTCTATGTTCAATGAAATTAAAAAGTTCATAGCTCCTAGTAAACTAGAAGCATTTAAGAAGTACACAAAAGGATTTGATATAGAGATACAGATAGACATAACAAATAAAAAGACAAAGAGACTTCCTAAAGATTTTGAAGAAAACTCTTTCAAGTTTTTCACGTGCAAACATTAAACTATAATATAGATGAAGAAAATTCTAACGAAGAACTCGTTAACATATGTAAACAAATATTTAGTTATTTAGATAATATCGAAAGAAGAAATAAAAGTTATTATTACAATCTGGGAATGGCATTGTATAAACTAAAATCTGTGGATGAAGAAGATTTCTTTAAATTTGCCAATTTAAAAGAAATAAATCAACCATTTATGATTACATAAGATTTTATACAGAGTGTGCAAAATACCCTCTATTACTAAGTTGTAATTTAAGTTGTCGTGAAATTATGAAAAGCTTAGTTGTTGTCACAGAGCTAGTAACCAACGCATGGGTCATTAGTAACCGAGCGGCCGTGTATTAATTCCATCATCTAAAATATACCTTTTATCATCGAATGGTGATCATATCGACTCTGTTTATTTATTTCATTTATATACATATTGTGTTTTTCTGAGTTTTATATATACATTTTATTCGTATGAACTTCAGCATTAAATAAACAGTTTTTATAATCATTAAATCTTATATCCTTTTTGATAGCTGTTTTCCCTATTCCTTTTAATTTTTTTCTTGTCTTCTAATTTGCCCTTATAATGCACTGTGAATGAATATGCTTTACTTCTTAAAAACACTATCTCATTCATAATGCTTCCATTTAATACATCTTTAAATCTTTCCAATGATTTTTTTATTCTTATTGGAAGACAGTGGATTCTCTTTTGGATAATCTGATGTATCTAACTCACCTATTATCTGTTTTAAATCATCATATAGGTCCTTAATTTTTATAGATAAGAATATACTATCAGTGTCTGAAGCGACCAGTTCATTATCAGGCCATAATTGATTAACAACTTCATAATAAGTTACATTAATAAGATACATTAATAATTTAGAATAATCTAAGATAGCTTGTCCTAAGTATATTGGTTTATCAAATTTAATAGATGTTATATTATTAACTATTCCTACAAAATTATCATCAAAGATTATTGCATCTTTAAAATTAGGCTTATTGATATGTTTTCGTACTGCTTTTTCATCGGTGAAAAGTTTATTCCATTTCTTTTTCTGATATTTTCCATTGTTTTTCCAAAGAAAGAATTATTCATTAGTTTCCACAAGTCTCTCTCAAAGTCTGATTTTGACTTAGTTCTTCAACCAATCGCTTCCTTCAAAAGAAATAGTTCTATAAACTTTTGTAACTTTTAATCCGAGTTTCATATATTGTTTTAGAATAGAATGATGTAGAACATATTTATGTTTATCTTTTAATGTTAGAAATAATTTTTCTTCATTTCCCAATGTCCTACCTTCTTTTTCTAATAGATGTAATTGATATTCTGATAACTCTTCTTTTGTTACTTTCATATGTTCTGGTGCTAATGGATATCTTAAAGTTTTTAACTTAGCCGCTTTTGTATTTTCTAAATCACATTCAATTATACATCCACGGCTTGCCTGCTCTCGGTTCTCTGGAGGATTATCTCCAATAATCCGATTATCTCCAATAATCCTAAGATAATAATTTTCATCCGTTTCCCATTTAAAATCTTTTACTGAAAGTTTTTATGACATTGCCCAACCATACAAATTATTTGCATCTAGATATAGCAGATATTTCTCTGTTAAAAAGTCATTTAAATTGCCGCCGTTCTTAAGAATTTCTAAACACCGTTTCATTTCTTGTTTATCTATTATTCTATTTCCATTATCGTAATTTGGGGTGTATTTATTAAATGCTTTTACATGTCTAGGTCCTAAAACTCCAGAACATCCTCCTCTTATTCCTTTTTCAAACATCAATAACATATCATAATCCGTTAATAGTTCTAATTCTACACCTGTGTACTTTAACCCACATTGCCAGGTCAACCGCGGCGCGCTAAAACAAAAACAGGGGTCAATTCCATGATAATGGAAAAAGAGGTCTCTAAAGTTTTCAAACGCGTCTGCTAATATTAACACATCTGTCTTTAAATAAATGTTATGATAATCTTCTAACGTTTGACAGTTAAATGTGTTCCAAACATTTTTGGCATGTTTATAATCTTCACCTGTTATATGTTCTTGTTTAAGAGTTGAATAAAATTTATCGATAGGCGGTAAAACCGTTTCTTTAAATCTTTCTATTGAATCAGTATATTCATACGGATATAAGCCTTTTTTTCTAAGTAATTGAAATTGTTCATATGTTAATGCCTCGCCATCTAGTAACTCCTTTCTTAATAGTTTAAAATCTTCATCTAATAGGCGTTTTGCAATGCCTTCTAAAGAACTTGATAAGAATCTAAAAATCTGAATTTCCTATAATAAGATCCATAATCGATTGAAATATATTCTTCTGAACTCTTGGGCAATGATTTAACTTTGTAATAATCGGTTTCGTATTTCATTAATTCTTCAATTATGAAATGAAAGTCATAATTTGAGCCATTATGAAAGAAAACAGGAATCATTTTAGAACTTTTACCTTCTTTAATATTACAGCTTTGACAAGCCGCACCTCAATATTGAGATGTATAACGATTATGTTCTCTTATTTTTTGTTCAGTAAATTCTATTCCGCATATATAACAATTGGTTGCTTCTTGAAATTCTTTCTCTTGTTGTGAAGTTAGGTCGTGGTGTATTTCTTCATGCCGTTTAAATTTCCAAATAATAGCATTAAAGATTATAATTATTGTTTCCACATATTTTTTTTTAGCTTTTTCTCCAACATGAAATGTACTGTGACTCATAAATATGAGGATAATCCGATTTGATAGATATGCCATAGCTATTTATTTCTTGTTTAAATTTTTTATTTGTATAAGAATCATTCAGATTTGGCTCAAATGTTGAAATAGGTATATTATTAGATTCAAAATCAGAATAAATAGCTATTGGCAATCTAAATTTATAATAATGTTTATTATGTTATTTTTTTAGATGGCATTCGTATTGTACAATATTTGTGATTTAAACAGATCTCTTGATGAGAATTTAAAGATTTTTCTCTCCGAAATGAGTGTAAACAACTTCTACATATAAATGATTATTTTTATCACATAAGAAACTGTTAAGATCTTTTATTAAACAATAATGAGTATTAGTATTATCTTCTAGATATAATAAATCTATTCTATTTTCTGAGGCTATGTTAGAAATATAAACAGGATAAATACCTGATTTTACTTTAGGATTTTCTAATGCAAATACGCTTATGGATAAATTGTTTTTCTTTTCTACTTTTGGAATATCTTTAACACGCACAGGATAGTCTATTCCATTCATATCTATTTCAGCTTCATATTCTCTATATTCAGATACTCTTACTTTATTATCATCGGCCGGATATAATTTTGCTAAGATTGACCATAAGAAACATTTATTATCTTTTAAGTTTTTAACATTTATAACACTATGAGACTTAAATTGTAAAGGAATATAAGATGACGCTTTTGGGTAGCAAACTTTAAACTGTTTAACTTCTACTTCAACTATTTTATCCAATACATATCCGCTACCTTTTTCTTGATAACCGTCAACCCATGAATTAAACTTATTAATCAATTTATCATAATATTTATCAATATTATATTTTGAAAGTATAGTTTCTACTGGATGAGAATAGAAAGCATTCACTATGTCAAAAGCCAACGGCATTCTATATTCACATTTAAACATCATTTTAAGTTTAACTGGAAAGATATTTATTTTTACTTTGTTTTTAAGTTGCTTAATATATTCATTAAAATTATCTTCATCGATTTCATCAATTATTTCTCGGTAAATAGTTTCACCAAATTTTTTTTCAACCATTGTTTATAGATATATTTTTACTATACTTTTTTTGATGATCAGGATTTCTTTCAATAAATGCTTGATAGGCTTATTTATATTTTTCTTTGTTGTTTTGATAATGAATCTGTTTTTGTACTTTCATATACTCTTTACAGTTTGCTTTATAACCGTCTGCACCTTTTCTTTCTTTGTAAAATAAGTTAATAGGTTTCTGAACAAAACAAGTATATCACGTTTTAAAACAAGTATTACACGTTTTAAAACCTTCCATTTTTTATAGAAAATTTTAAAGTAGAACGTTGCCTCGTAGAACGTCGCCCTCAGCAGCTCGTAAATTGTTGCCTCGTAGAGCATCGTCTCGTAGAGCATCGCCTCGTAGAGCATCGCCTCGTAGAGTATCAATAGTCTCTTTCCTTTTGACAATGACACTAATACATACAAACACAGATGACGGTATTAGGATTTTGTATTTGATCTGAATTGTAAAATATATCACCAGGTATTTTTCTAAGATAGTTAATAATTTCTAAAGGAGGCTGAATGCCAAAGGAATCAAAATAAATTTTCTTGTCGGAGTCTTTATACCATGCTACCCAATGCGTTCCTCCTTTTTTGCCATCATCTAAATTTAATATTCCACATTCCTTTTTCCTTGGTGTTTTAGGTAGTTTATCTATTAAAAACACACCTCCAAAAGTTGGTATGTTTAATTCTTTAACAGCATCCAAAATATCAAAGTTTGAAAGTGGATACATTTTTTAACTTCATAAAATGTACTGTGTAAAATGCAAAAAGCAAACAGAAACTGCTGACATACAACAGGTTAAAACAAAAAATTACAGAAATATGTTAAAAGGTATCTGTAAAGTTTGCGGTTCTAGAAAAACCCAGTTTATGCATGGGAATGGAGTGTGAAGCACAAACTCCCGAGGTGATGGAATTGTGAATGAATTAATAAAATGAATGAAAATAAAATACCATTTGAAATGCATATTCCAGGTTACCAGTTTGCAGGCCCTGGAACTAAGCTAAATAAGAGATTGAATCCTGACCTAACATCAAAGGAATGGAGTAAGCCAATTAACAAAGTTGATGAAGCAGCCATGCATCATGACATTTGTTACCTGCAAAACCCGGACACTAAATCTAGAAATCAAATCTGTGATAAAAATATGCTAACGGAATTAAACGGAATTTATAATACTACGATAAGAGAGAGAATAGATGGTAACATAATCAAAAATATCATCAAGGCAAAAATGTCTTTTGGAATGGGGAATTTTTTTTTTTAGGTGAGAACCTAAAACTAACATCAGTGTTGGCAGAAGAGTTACATGAACCGGTTATTACAAAATTTTAAAAAAGAAGAGTCTTGGTTAGGGGAATCGATAAAATATGGGCTGCTGATCTCATTGACATGTCATCTTTATCTAAACAGAATAAAGGTTACAAATACATTCTCGCTGTTATTGATGTGTTTAGCAAATATGGATAAATGATTCCTTTAAAGAATAAAAACAGAATGACTGTGGCCGAAGCTTTTAGTAGTATTAAAAATAGAAAGCCAGAAAAACTCAGGGTTGATAAAGGTAGCGAATTTTATAACAAATATGTTAAGAAGAACTTTGACCTTTACTCAACAGAGAATGAAAGAAAAAATGTTTAAATATTTCACAGCTAATAACAATACAAAGTATATTAATATATTAAATGATCTAGTAAATAATTATAATAATACATATCATTCATCAATTAAAATGACTCCTGTAGAAGCCAGTAAAAAAGTAAACAAAGACATTGTCTATAATAATCTATATGATGATTTACCAACTAAAAGTGCTAAACCTAAATTTAAATTAAGTGATAGAGTTAGAATAACTAAAAAGAAAAAATTCTTCGAGAAAGGTTATACACCAAAATGGACAACAGAGATATTTACAATAGATGATATATTACACACAAATCCTATTACTTACAAAATTAGAGCTTTAGAAGGTGAAGAGATTATAGGATCAATTTATGAGAAAGAACTACGGAAGACAAAGTTCTAGCTAAATTCTCTTGATACCTGTTCCCAGTATGTTATTTAAAATTTGTTTAGATGTGGTTGTAAGCTCTGTGGTTGTTGTTGCATTCTATGGTTGTTTGGTAAACACTTTATCAAGTATAAACTTATCAACTGCTTTCTTACCCTCATCTATGGCTGTATTCTTGGCTATTGGTATAGCTACATCTATAACAAGACTAGAAGCAACTTTTTTTGCTCTTTCACCTGTTAAAGCAGATATAATATAATCAAAGATTCCACTACCATAATATATACTGCCTCTTATGTATTTCTTTCTTTTTCTGACAAGCATTTTTATTATGCTGTTTTAGATTGTAAAATTTGATAATCTTGATTACTAATAATTTTTTTGTCTAAATAATTCATCGCTTATACTTACAAGCTCGTTAATTACACCAGTATTACCCTTTACTTGCTAATAACAAACTCAATCGACTAATTAGAGCATTAGGATCTGATGGAAGAATGACCGGAGGTTGTTTGAGTACCGGAGGTAAACTTTGTTTCCCTGTTCCTTTCCCTTAAACAGTTTTCACATATAGGTTTTATTATTTCCTTATATTTTTTACTTCTGCTTGATTGAGGAGCTGGATTATTGGGATCATTATTTTGTCTCATAGCATTAGTATTTATCAATATATCTGAATAAGTTTTCATATCACTTTCAAGATAATTTTGTGGATTATTACTAGTTACTAATTCCCATAAACCGGGAGCTCCTTCATAAGTAATGTTATCAATTATAATATCATCATCATTTATCTTTACTTCTTTGTTACCGATATAAAGTTTATTATCTTGAGTATATATTCCAAATGTTTTATCAGAGTCAGTTCTAGTTAAATATTGCGTCATGTATTGTGTTGCTGTTGGTCCATAAATTGTTATAGGTACAGCTGAAATACTAGGTGTAGCTGGAGGTCCGGCTGTCGCCTGTGTAATAGCAGGTAGATTACTAAAAGGAGCTAATCCAGTTTCAATAGCTTTCTTTGTTTCTTCTGATGCTTTAGCACTTGCTTCAGTTATAGGAGCAAATACTTTTGAAAATTCTCATCTAAGTTCGATATCGCCAGTTCTATCTCTTAAACTACTAGCCTGAATGTTTTTTCTTGATTCAATAAAGTCTCTAACTAGTTGCTCTCTTTTATATAGATTACTTATTTTTAAAAAGCTCTTTTTCAATAATTAATTTTCAGTAATTAATTTTCAGAATTAATTTTAATAGTCAACTGAATAGTTAATTTGACCTTTTGGATTGCTCTAAAAAATCTTTGAACTTTTGCATAGGTTCTACTTTACCTTTCTCAAATTCAACTGTAGCTTGTGGACTGACTTTTTTATCTTTTATTCCTTTCTTCATCTCTCTAAATTTAGTTTCTTCTTCTAAGATTAATTTAAACTCTTCTTCAGAAATTTTTCCATCTTCAATAGCTTTTGAAATATGATTGTGAATGGTATTAAGTTTTGCTTCTGATAGTGTTTTTTTTTTTTTTTTTTTTTCAAATCTTTATTTCTCAAACAACAACAGCATAGAGTATACAATGGCAATAAGACAATAATGAGACAATGGTAACAATCAACAAGTTATAGTGATGCTACTACTTCAATGAGATAATGATGGCAAATGACGAAAATGATGAAAACAGAAATTATTCTTACTGATGATCTGGCAAAATATATGTACTGACACATAGTACATTAATTTTATTTTTCAAGTCAATATTTACTGGTCCAAAGCGATTAATGGAATAACTAGGCCTATAACCATTCTGTCACAGTCATACTATATTTTCCTTATTCAGGAATAACATACTGTTCGTCACTGAGATGAAACATATAATTATAATATCGTAAAGTTTATGCAAAACCAGAGATCGCCGCCTGTTCAGGATTGACACTTATATATGTATTATTATAAGCTGTGTCTTTAATGTGCCACTGTGTGGTTCCATGATCAGAACTTTTTATTTACTTGATTATGATGATCATTGACATGATAACGATAACATTAATGACAGAGATGATGAAAAGTCTGAGAATAAGCTCTTCGCAAAGTATGCGTAGGGAGATGAATATCACATGCAACGTACTAAGATACTGTACCAGAGTACAATCTTTCACCTTTTGCTCCATTGCACGTGTAACAATACCCTTGTTTTTTTCTTTGCCCTTAAAATAAAACCAACGACAATGTGTACCTATAAATTCACACTCCTCGTCTCGTTATGAGACAAAATAGCAGGCCACTATAAATAAACTCATCAATTCAATAACACGAGGCTAAGCCGCCTTCTTAGACAATTTAGAAATAACATACTGCAGCTCTTTTTAAAAGAAATTACCTTTCAATAAAAGTCAACGCCGATGCAGTCATGACCTAGTTTAGTACTGTATGTCCAAAATAACACTTGCCACACTACACATTCAAGTCAAAACAAACCTCGAAAGTCAGTTAACACATCTATTACAATGACAGTGCACGCGTAGAAAGTATACAATACCGTGAGGATACACATACTAATTGGGCAAACATTACTCGTGTGTCTCTTACATTGTCTCTGCCTGGAAGAGAGAAAGGTATGGGGCTCCTCAGGTGGCTTCTGATAGTGTTAAAATCTGTTGGTGTTTATCTGCTTTATGTTTTAGTTTTCTACTTATAAATTTTGATATTACGCATAAGGCACCTGCACCAATAGATACTCCTTCTAAGATAACGGGAGTTGGAACAGCAATGATAGTTGAGAACAAAGCAATTCCTGTTACCCCAGTTCCAATTGTAGCAATAGCTAATACTTCATCAGTTACATCATAACCTTTAATTACTCTTGAGTATTTCTTGTAGGTTTTTCTTCTTTGTTCTTTTTCTCTTTCGATTGCAGTTTGAATGTCTAATATTTTTTGTATTCTATAATTCTGTGCTTCCAGAGGCTCTGTTAGAGGCGCTGTTGGCAAACGAGGATAAATTTTCTCTTTCGACTCAATTTTATTATGGAAAAACATTTAAAGCAACCAACCTAAAATCAGTATGTTTTTAAATGGACTATCTTCACCTAAAATTAAACCTTTACCATCATATATTTGACCTTCACGGTGTAAATATAATCCATCACCTAATGTTTCATAATATGGAGGTATTTTAACAGGACTCCAATAAAGACCCTTTCCATCAGTTTCTACTTGACAAAGACATCCTCCTTTCTTTAAATGTAATCCATCTCCTAGAATCTTTGATACACCTATAGACGCTAAACCTGTTAAAGCTCCTATTCCAAGAGACTTTGCAATAGCAGGTACAGCTTTGGAAAGGAAATGTAATGCTAATCTCGCCAAAGCTGCTAAGAAACCACCTTCTATTTTAAGGTTGTGTTTTATTTGTTTTTTTTACTCAGTGTTATGTCTGCTCCTTTGTTTGCAGCAAACGCTTTTTGAAGTTTATTGATCTGAGTCTGTGTTAAGGCTAACACATCGTCACCCTGTTCTGTTATTCTTATTGTAACAGGAGTATCAATTTTAATAGCTCTTTGAATTTTATCTTTCTGATTTTCAGAAATTTTTAGACCCACTTTTTCATACATTTTTAAAGGGTTAAATTTTGCTAAATTGCTCTCAAATGAAATCTTATGGTAACATTTTCCCCTCGTAGGTTTAAAATCTTATCATCTTGATCAGTGATTCTTACGTCTAAATTACTTACAGTTTTCAATGTGATAGGAAGGTAAACAAGATTTCTAGGTTTTTCTACGATTTTATAACCGGGTGATACATTTGGAAAGAATGAATAAATAACAGGAACGTGTGTTCCATTCACCAAACTACCATTTATTATGTTAATGTGAACAAAGATACTGTTAACTGTAAGAATATTTACAATGTTTTCTGACTCATGTGTTCCAGCATTGTATATTTTGTGATGAAAACCGAGCATATCAGCAAGAGTATTATTATCTTCAAAACTAACTCTATATCCTTGTTTTATTGACAGGACAGATTTCAATGTTTGGTTATTTGGTGTGATAGTTATAACATCACTTCCAATTAAACTTTGTATTGCCGAGATTATAGCCTTGATTTCATAGGCACCATCTGGAATGAATACACTCTTCCAGGTTGTACCATTTAAATATTTGAATAAATTATTTTCTTTGTGAACATTAGGAAAAGAGTAATAGGTTTCAAAATTTATCAGTGCTATTTCATAATCTTTATCTTTATCTAATTCTAGAGGTGGATTAAAAATTATATTAAAAGCTGTTTTATTTCTGCTAACAATCAGCTGTTCTGAGTGTTTAGTACTTGTGTTCTTAGCTGTTTCTTTTAAAATATTTTCCATTTTTAAGGAAAAAAGAATGTGTCAAGTTTATATCTATATTTACCGTTATTTTTATCAGTTAATGAATTGTCGATCACAATAAAGCCATGAGGATGTTTCCAACATTGATTACAAAACAATTTAAACTCCTCAAAGGACATATCAGTGCTGACGTGGTCATTGTAAATGTGGGTCAGATTTTTAGCATCTTGTTTAAATAAACACAGAAAGTCTGCATTTTCTCTTATGGTTTGTCTGGGTAATTTGAAATAATTCTGAGCTAAGTAAAAACAATCTACATTGCTTTGTCTTCCTCTGACATAGTAATCTTCGCATTTGTTTTGTTTTTGAAGTAACAGGTCATCGAACATCATTAAATGTTTATCATTAGGGTTTAGATTTTTTGGGTCAGGAACATTTTATGAATCTTCATAAAACTATGGGTGATTTAAAAGAAAATGTTTTGGCAGCTTCCTTCAAAATCTGTTGAGGTGATAAATTATTTTTTATACATACATCTCTGTTATTGAAAAGATTTAGTATAACATCTTTAGACAGCTTTTGTTCAAACCTCGTGTTAATAATATTATATTCAGGTTGAAAGAGAGATTTTCCAAACACTTGCAATCGGTTAAAATCAAGCCAATTTTCTTTTAAGAGGAGGTTCAACATTAAATAAGTCTTCCCACATTCTGATTTCCCAATAATTAACCCCCGTATTGACTTGGGTAACAAAGGGTTATTACTTCTTTTACTTAAATTGTCATTCCAACTTAAATTTTTTATTTCTATTTTTCATTGGAAAAAAAATGAAGGGATATAACCAACACTGTTTAATCGCATTACCCCATTCCGCCGTTGCAAAAAGACTCGAGTTTAACACACTACGCTATAGCCTACCTCTTGTTCATTCATTATTCTCCCATGAACAACCGCGACGTAAACAACCTCGCGAACGAACCAACGAATCTTGCGTGGCAAACGCGCGTCGCCTCTCTTCCGTCTCGCGTGCGGATAAATATGTCAAACTTCTGTACTGTGGCATGATTTCTATGCCATGACATAATTTCATCGCTGTGACCTAATAAAAATGTTTTACCCTAATTTAATTTAGTTCGACATGTGACATAGAAAATCTGGCTTGACACAGAAAAGCTCGCGTGACATATAAAGGCGCCCATGGCATAGAAACGCTTGCATAAAAGCTCGCTTGACATATAAGCACCAGGTCAATTGCATTGCGGAGACAAATCGATAGTGATCGATAGTCTAGTGAGAGGCGGCAGTTTGTTTGTCATATTGTTTGGACGTAGTTAAGGACACATTGAAAAATGTGTAACAAGGACGCGTGACCTAGATGAAAAAAATGGAAAACCATCCATTTTGATTGAAAAATAGCATGTAAACAGGCAAAATTTTGGATAGATTCGCCTCTGAAAAAATTGCTTGAATCTTGTCATAGGTGTAGATATTTTAACGAAAAATATTGGTAGGTAACATGAAGAAATGTTGACAGACAAATAAAAAGGTAGAAACACCTATGCTCATAATCGGACACGGATGAGCGCGGTGCAGTCAACAATACCGTGATATCGATTGATCTGCGACATTTTCTCTGTCTATTTTTTAGGCAAATTCAGCATAGAATAAATTTTTTAAGTAAACGATTGGTCATGCGATAATTATCTGAATCAATATATTGATGCAGACGTCGGTTTTTCCATCATTTGTTGTGGTAACACAGATGCATAGCAACTGCCGGGGAGATATCTTAGCTCTAGGTGGCATGGCTAAATCTATTTGAGGTAATGAGATTTTGCACAAAATGGCTGAACCAACCGTCCACGTCTCATGGTTTAGTCGAACAATTTATGGATATACTGCTTTTACAGAAAGAAGATATAGAAGAACAGATTATCAAAAAGAGAAAGGAATTAAGGAAACTATTGAGACAGAAAAAGAAACAGGAAAAAAGAGTAGAGGATGAAATTAAAAAACTTAAAGCACTGAGAGAGAAAACTAAAGACTTTCAAAAAAATCATCAATGAATTGAATGAGAAATGGAATACAGCAGAAGAGTCTCAAAACATTTAAGGTGGTTAGTGAGAGATTTTTTAAATGATTTAAGCTCATAGAGTATTAATAATTTCTTGAAAACTGTTTCTTTTTGGTAACAAATCTTGTAGACATTTTAAGAGAAAAAAGTTTTACTCATAGAGAAAAGTTAATATGTAGAAAACACTTTGGGGAAAAGGGAGTATAGAGGAAAGTGAGTTTTTCTAAGGTATGATCCAGAGGTGCAATTTGTCTAAAAATAGGGCAGAAAGTGGGTATAGAGACAAGTGATTTTTTTTGCTTTTTTATGGGTAAGCTGAAAAACGGTGGTTTTTGAGGTGAAAAAAAGGGGAAAAGCGGGTATAGAAAAAGTGATTTTTTTTTTTATGGAGGTTTTTTAAAAAGCCTGTTTTTGAGTAAAAACAGGGAAAAATCGTATCCATAGTAGCCCACTTGTATATCTACTAGCAGATGGGGAGGATCCAGGTCCATACCCTCAAAAGAATGGGAGGATGGTGTCACAAAACGGGGTAGGCAGCTCTTTGCAAAGCTGGAAGTGCAAATAGGTATAATTGAACTATATCTCAACTTTATCTAAGCCCTATCTCAGACCCATACCCTTTCAAAAAAACAAAAGAATGTTATCTCTCATTTTCTCACATCTTTTCCTTGGCACACATTACATCAATATAATGTTAGCCACCACTGAGATTAGAGATCCACAGCCTGAGTAGTGAAAAAAAAATTTTATTTTCTCTTCTTTAGGGAGAGGGAGGGGGTAGACCAGCCAGTGCTATTTGTCGTATCTTATTCTTTCAGAACAAACAGTATTTATTCAAAGTCCACAACAATCAAAAGCTTACCTGTGCAATTTCCCATTTGTTTTCTGCCTGGCTTCATCTCTTGGGTGCCTGTTTCTTTTCAATAATACCATAATGAAAATTGTTGAGACAGCTCCAGTAATCAGCCCTATGCAACTGGGCTTGCAGGTCCATCTGTTGAACTCATCCTTCTCACACCTTTCGCAGTTTTTGTCAGAAGGAAAAGTGTGGAATGGTTTTGTTGGTTTTGTTGTTGTTCTCGTCTTCTGTGAGCTCATCTTTAGATCGCAAAACAATAAACAATTGTCTTTTTCTCCGTGCGAATGAGACCCGCTGAGTGTACAGTAGGACTACACGTTTAGCCTTGAGCCATGTGCCAGCGGGTACCAGCTCGCTGAAGTGATGTTACACAGTGTGACATAGGACTGTGTTGTGGTTGTGATTCTTCGAAACAGTTTAAATATGATGGGTTTCAGATGCTCTGTAGGAATTTTGAATCCCCTACTCATGTTAAAATAGCCAGTTCACAGGGTTTCTTGTACTACACCATAAGAGTACTTTAATAATAATAAAAATAACAGCACATTACAGAAATCTATGGCTTTTGCAGATGAAACATTTCCTTTGTCTCAACTTAATGCAAAGGAGAATGACATATATGTTTCTGCTTGATGTTATGGTTTCAGGCACCTATCAGAAGGCCAAATCACTCATTCTGTACAACCCAACTAATCCGCTAATATATAAAATTCCCCTTTTTTAGGGCCCTGCCAGCTAGTGTCAGGGTGTAGAAATATATAAAGTGACCTGTGATCTATATAAAACATCCAGTTTGAAAGTTTCTGGTAGGCCCTCTAGGCCTATGTACACGTATTAGCATGTGGTCAAAACCAGACTAACGAAAAATTGGGGACTACATCAGATTTCGAGGTGACCTTTTTTGAAAGATTTTGGGCGTTGACCTCCATTTTTTCTTCCCCTTAAAAGATCAGGCAAAAGAAGTACTTTGACCTCAATGGGAGAAATTTCCTGAAACCACAGTGGTATTTGTAGAATAACACAAAATGTTAATAGGGCCGAAAGAAGAATGAACAATAGGTTCTAATAAGTGCCAATAACCTGACCTGATAGAATCTACTTTCTCAGATATAATGAATATCTTCACAGCAATCTCAACCTAGGAGCCTGCATGTTAGACAGTGGTAGCAGGAGATGTCGGATGTAAATTTCATCTTGTGTTTTGCACAGCAGGTCATTGCCTTTTTTATGCATTTTATGGACAGCATTTTAAAGTAACAAGTATACTTATATCCATTTATAAACAAGGCACATGTTTACATGGTATTATGTTTATAAATTTGTTCCAGTTCAGTGATCTAGTCCTAATATGCAGCCAGTATAATCTCCTTGGCACCTACAGTGTACGTTCACTGCTCGAGTTGGACAGTATGGAGGTCAGTCAGCATTTTGTTTATCCCATTGCCTATTTTTATGACATATTTTCTCTTACATGTTGGAGAGTGTGGTTTGACTAATTTGTTTGGCAAAATTTCTCAGAAATTTATATACGTGTACTTCTGTGTTGCTGAGCTAAAAATAAAAAGGAATTACTGAAAGCTACTATATCTGTTGTCATTTATCTGGTCCAAGGATTACCAGCTGCACTCTTATTATAGAAAACATATGATGCTCTATACTTGTTTGAGGGTCGTTGCAGAAGTCATGCAACTATCTTCAAATTGCATAAAAGGCTAAACATAGACTTACCTAACTTTCAGAAATAGTAGTGTAAGAGAACTCTGTCTTGCTGTCCACACAAAGTTACAGCCATGGAATATATTGTAGTACTCTTAAGGAGACATAAGGATACATATCACATGCCTCTAAATTTGCAGTTTTTGAAAGGGCCTTTCAAATTTCCTCTTACAAGTCTGTTCTTTAACCAATCAAAAAACTATATCTTATGTATGGTGGGTGGGATAAAATTTGTACTTTCTGATCTTTTAGAAACTGAGTTGTCACACTTGCTATGTGTGGATCTGCATTGTCATACAGCATCAATGTTTTTGTGATGCCAGTACTTGAACATTGCTTTTTATTTGCAAAGATTACATTTGGAAGTGCAACTTTTGGGTAATGATAGGCAGTTTTTGTAGAACTGATAGACAGAAGGTCAGTTATGACTGGTCCCAAATAACTGAAAAATATGGTGAATAACTGTTTTCTGTACTGAAAATCAGGCCACAAAACAACTGGTCAGTCACCTCTCCTATCTATCCACATCTTGTTGGGCTGATCTGAAGGGGTCCCCTAAAGCTGGTGCAAGTGTCATTCCCTGTGATCATGTCAGTTAATCATGTCGGTCCTTGAGGTCACACAAAACGAGCAGGACCTGAGCACATCTTATCCTCCCTGCTGTTTTATCCATCAGATGAGGTATCCATTTTGCAAAGACTTTTTTAAGTTTAAGTTCTTGGTGTAGCATATAAGATATGTGATACCACATGAAAGGCCACAGATTTAGCATATTTAGGCTATCTTAGTATGGGAATAATTTTTTGTCACTCACTTCAGCAGTCAACAGAATGCTTGTTCACAGCTCATTTTAGTGCTCCTAAGCATGGGACATTGGATAAGTCCTTCCACTCTTGAAACCATTGAATCCACTCGGAAACCATGTCATATGAGCAAGGAGAAGGTTGAAATGCATTTCCTAGGCTTTCATGGATTTTCTTCAACTCTCTGCAGCGACCCATCCACATTGGCTGGATTATGTACCGTTATTTTAGAAACAAGTATATACATTCTTTTCTGGCGTCATATAGCAATGAAAGTACAAAAGTTATTGAACTAAGAGAGTTGGGTTGAGAGTACAAAGGTTAATCCATGTGGCGGTGATCGGGTCTTATGTGACTTGGGGCCATTTTCAAATAGGTGTTATTCTCTTAAAAATCAATTCTCAGATCTGAAATTTCGTGACTTTTCCTAAAAATCATTTTCCTCAGAATCTACAAAAACTCAATCAATTCCACCCGATCACTTTTAAGAGCCATTGGTGGTTGGGATTTTCTTCTTGTTGCTGCCAAAGTCTGTTTAATAGCAAATACAGAAATTCCATACCTCTGACTATCATGAGACATAGGTGAGGGTTTACATAATTATTTTTACAGCAGGGATTCTAATATTATTTTGGCTTTTAATACGCATTGTTAATGCGCTACTTAACAACATCAGGATTAGCTGCTTCTTGTCCAAGCAAAGTTGTTGGTCTCAAAGTTTTGATTCGCACAATGGAGGGTGATGACAGAAGGAAAAACATTTTAGTAGTTACTAGGAAAGTCATGGATGAAACTGAGGGTGAGGAAAACAAATCGACAGTTCGAAGTAGACAAAGATGAGATACCATAATCAAAGATTTGCCACTTGAAGAGTTGTTCGTGAACCAGGAGAGGACCACCATATTTTCTGTCTCTTGTTCATTCTTTTAAATGCCATATGGTTCAAGATATTTGAGGGTTTAAGTTGTGTGTTAGTTAAGTGCTGTGTTGTCCTCCAGCAACATAATTAATGTGTGATCACAGATTTACTACAAAAAACGTATACCCACTCAAACCTCACCCATACAAATAAGGGCTGGGGAACAGATTACTCGTACATGATAAGAGTATTCGAATACTAGGTTCAGGCATATAGTCCCAAGCTAATTTAGGCTACATGCTAACTGTCACCGAATTGATACGACGCGTAAACTGGTTACTGAGTTGCAGAACTGACATCTTTGCACTCGGGGCAGACCCATATGTGCTCAGTCCTCGGCAGCAAACAACTTATGGTGTAGATGCTGATGGAGCCGGTTGCCTTGTGTGTACCCTCCTGTCACTTCCTCACTGTAGCCGTTCTTTTTGATCTGGCCCTCTTGTAACCACAAACTCTTGCAGTCTGAGGGCCACAGCCTGCTCGACTGATAGGCCTGTGGACAACAGGCGATCTTTCAGTGACTTTACCATGTCTGCCTTATCAATCCATAATGTCCCCACTACAGGGGCATCAGCCACCAGCCAATCAGTTCTTTCATTGTCATGGACCCCAGCATGTCCTGGACAAAAGATCCTTGTGGTTCCATGAGACCTAGAGTTCAGCAGATAGTCCATCCACTCATGCTGCAATCATCCGTTAAGGACCTATAAGAGCATGGATTATGAGTCTGTCACAATGACTGCCCTAGTTACTGTGATCCCACAGAACCACTTCAGAGCCGCAGTGACTGCCTACACCTTCATTCTCATTTTGGAAGAAGTCGTTGATTACTCTTTATTTTACTCGGTGATGACCCTGCCTGTCACTGAGAAGCCCTATCCTGATTTCTTGCCATGCAGCACAGACTCATCAGTGAACATGACAGCATCGTCTTCTCTCGGGTTATCCGCAGTGAGTTGCTTCATCTCAAGGTCAAATCACCCAGGGAACCACTCCCTGCCAAGGACGATGATTACTTTCTGGAAGTCAGTCACGCGCTATCCAGAGTTGACCTAGTCCACTCCCATGACTAAGTCTTTAGCTGAGGTGACCAGAGCAGTAGTATTTTTCTACTTGTACCATCCATGACATCATCTCTTAAATATTTATATCAGCAGCGTTTTCATGTAGTGGATATCTCTTGCACTCCACTACATACAATTAGCCTTGACCTTGGCAAGCATGTCTAGATTTTCTTGACATGAGTCCCAGTTTGTGTCTCATTGTTGCAATAAGGGATTCTCTAATGCACTCAAACGATGTGCGTACCATCATTCTCAATATATTCCAATCGATCCCACTGTGGTGATGACAGCTTGAGGATTCCAAGGCCATAACTAAACAATGCTAAGACCAACTGATGGTGCAGAAGAGCCAGGTGTCTGAGCATTTCGTGTGGTCAATTCCACGCCCACCGAGTTCGCCAAGTCGCCCCTCCAAAGAACACAGGAGGGGAGACCCGAGAGTTGCAAAGAGGCTTTTTATGAACTCCTATGGGGCCGGACGGGTGGTGTCGTCCGGCCGAATTGAAATGGGGGTGTGGAGTCGTAGCTTATCCTCGCTTAGGATCACCGTGCTGGCAGGCCAATGACTGGGCCTACTTTCGGGCCTCTGGGTGCAATGAGGTCCTAGCTGGCTACCCTGACTCACCACTCCACGGGGGGACGTGGGATGGAGGGCCACCCGCCCTAAGAATCGGTGGCTCTGTGGACTGCCCCCGTTCTCCGAAGGATCTAAGGCTACGAGGGAGCACAGCCACAAAGCTGAAATTATAAAGGGACTCATGACGTACTTACAAGTGCCATGCGATCACCAGAAGTATTCGTTACCAATGGTATGGGGCCTGCGTGCGGTAGTTGTGACTCGATCGGTCCATTGGGTAAAGAAAAAAGATAAAGATCCCGGACCGGTTTGCTGTTGCAAGAGAGCAGGGTTGGCGAATGCTCACTAAGATGAACACCCACCCTATTCCGTATCCCCAGGGCAGCCCAGACTGGGGTCCCTTCAGCTCACCCCAGCCTCCGGGTCCTGGCCACTCTACCGCTGGGCACACAGCTTGCGTTGGACTGTTGCGAGATACCCTTTGAGAGACGGCAGTCCTCCTGTCTATGGCAGTCGGACCACCTGGGGTAGAGCTCGCCCACCGGATAGGAAAGAGCGCGATGGTTTGTGGCTCCCCTGCACAACCCCATCAATGACTGGCACGGTCGTTACGCCGTCGGGCATGTATGGCCCTAAGCGCTCGAAACACATGCCTCAACTTTGTCGTTGTCCCTATGTCCCCCCCGCCCATAATGGCGAGACGGCAGACTCGTATTCCGACCGCAGATCGGTCAAGCAAGACCCTTCGGCCATCTGCGAGGACCTAGACACGTTGCCCCGAGGGCCGGTTGGCCTGTGTCTGTGGCATAGAGCCCCAATACATTTTGCCGATCACGTCCAATAACATTACCAGGGGCGCTGATCGTTTCCATTTGCCACCTCGTGGAGGTATGTGTGGAGATCTTGGGCCAGGCCTTGCCATCAGCCAAGCCCCCTGGCTGGGACACTGGTCGTAGTCTTCCTCATCCCGCAGATACCGCTCTTTTGGGAGATTCAGACTAACGGCCCCAAAGCGTTGTCGCCGAAGCAACTGTGCAGAAGAGCCAGTCGTCGCTATTCCAGGTTAACAGTTGCTGTTGATTTCAGCAATGCTATAGCTCGCTTGCATCTAGGTCAGGCTCAGTTTATTGTAACAAACAGATGACAACCTTAACAAAATTTCAAATTGAGTGTGTGTCAAAAGTAATGTATGTATATTGAAGCTCAAACCTGTAAGTGCCATCTCTAAATTGCTTGACATAATTCCTTGACTTCTAATTCTGTTGCAAGTGAAGATTATACCTGTGACGCATGTTACTGTGACATTAAAATTTCTTTCCTTAATTCTTCATATTTGACTCAAACAACAGACAAAACACAAGAGATATCAGTAATATACACAAAGTGAATTAATTCAATTATGAGAACAAAATATTTATTTTACTTACAGTAGATACATCCATGAAACATAGCGCAAGTTACGTGACATGAAAACTTCATTCAAAAATGTCTGTCTTAGGTATAGAATAATTAAAGCACAAGCATAAAATCAGTCAAGTTAATTGTTCAGAGGTTTGACTCCCTTTTAACCCTTAAACAGCAAGCAGTAACAATAAATTTTATAACTATCATAAAACATTACATGTAACGTGATGCTTGTTACGTGACATAAAGGAAATGTGATGCTTGTTACAAGGACAAAAATGCCTTGGAAAGGGTCTCTTAAATCTGCCACAAACTTGAAATAAAATACTAGTGCTGCCTGGAATTAAAGAATAATTATTTTAGTAGCTTTATTTAACAGTTTCCACCCAAACTAAAAGCTGTAATGGACATTAGCATTCCTGGATTAAGTTTTGTTTGATCTCTATCCAAATCAGCAAGTTCCACGGAACTGACAACATATTATGACCATGTTCCTTAAAATAATACACAGAGTATAGATTACACAGAGTATATATATACATTTATATAGTCAGTTAACATTTAAACTGGAAATAAAATGCTTGCCTTATCTAAATACCACAATCAAAATTCTTTATAGGCCTAGAAATGTAGGGCCCACCAGTGTCTTGAATCAAACACTTCAAACAGTTTAGGCGAGTGCAACGAATGTTCCAGAACTTGAGCTTGAAGGCTGAAAATGAATACATGTAATAGGAATCTTGCACTATAAATTTGTCAGCTGGAGTGCATTCAGACCAAGAATAGAGTTTAACCTTATACACCATCTCAAATAATTTTCTGTAAGCAAATGTATAAATGAAGGTTTTAAATAAAAACAATAAAAAAGAAACACAACATTTATTTCATGTGATTCATGTTGCACTGGACATAATATTTATTTAATTTTGTTATATTCATGTAACATGAATCACGGGAAAAACTGTTGCTTGAATAGCTAGACAATTTTTTCCCCCTTCAAAACAAATAATTTTGATTTCAGGGATGAAAAATCTGTGGCTCAAGTATACCAGCTATGTCGGTAACAATACACAGAGAATAGTTAATAAAATGTCATAATTTACCAAATGTGTCACACTTGTTACACAGTGACATAAGTTAATGCTAAGGTGACTGTAACATGCGTCACCCAAGAACGTAAAAATCAGCTCCATATTAACTTATTTACTTCCTGGGGTGACAACAGAAAAAAATGATAAAGTTCTATGAGATCTACACAGGAATAAAATAAAACAACATGCTGCTTCATGTTTAACTTTGCAATCTTGCCAAATCCATGAAACTGTGATGCTCATTACACCGGACATAGAGTAGATCCATGTCACAAATTTGCCCCAAATTAGAACGAAGCTGTTAGTGTTTCTCAAAATTATCAAAACTGTCTATCACTTAAGTAGCTGGCAATTCAAAAAATATCTCATGACAAAAATTGCATCCATTGATTAGGTATATTTCTTATGAAAATTACATGTTTCTTCACAAAGGTGACGCATGTTACATTGTCTAATTATTGTGACTATCGTTACAATACAATAAAGACGTGACATAGCTTCGGTTTCACCCATGTTCACAAACTGGGGCCATCATGAGAACTGTCTATAAGTGAAGTTAACAGAGTCTCTTCATAGCTATTAAAATTGGTGATCAGAAACGAAACAAAACAAAATTAGACTGGGCTTGCTGCAAACGCTCGCTTGTTACACGGTGACATAAAATTCCCTTAATCAAAGTGAAACGCAATTCAAACAATAGCAGGATGCCCTTGGATTTCAAAAGATGTTCAATTTAATAATCATATGCACAGGCCATTATACAGCCATGTTTCATTCCCAACGATGCCCTTAAACCTGAGCTATTCCCTAGTGATAGAGTCTTTCACTAGGGACATGAACGTAACGAGCATCACACAACTATGTACATCGGGGTTTTTTTTTGTTTCTCAATGCCCTATGTGGTCATTTTTGTTCTAAATATACTTCACAATCCCTGCCTTAAACATAAGGCAAGCTGTGTCTGCTTTTGCTGGCATTAAGTGCTTTTTGAAGGTCATCAGTTCATGTTATCTAAATATGCCGTTTTTTAAACATTGTAGGGTATGATATTTTGAAGACAGTTATTTGTAGATTTTCATCTAAATGATGTTGCAGACTATATTTATGTAGCCTATTTTGTATATTTAACACCTTGATGCCTTGTACAGTCCATAATTTTAGAGCAGATAAATAAAAACCCAGGTGAATATTATACGTATCAATAAGCTGAACCTGACCCATCTCTGAATTATTCACTCCCAATGGTGCGTATACAAACAGGCTGCAATCAAAGGCCATCCCAAGATATTTAATTCTGTTGTATCTTCTATGTTATGTTCCTGGAAGGTGATGACAGGGAGATCAGCCAAGACTATGTGATTATTTCAAGAGCTCCACAGTATGCTGACCTTTTGTGGGTTGTCTTGTGAGCTGGATTCATCACTCCACTAAGCGATGGCTTGCATTGTTTCCTGAATGCTTGTGACCATCTCCTGCCTATCTGGGTCATTTTATGTATAAGGATATTGTCTACAGACATGAATGTCCTTCCTGGACCATTACACTGAATCCTTGTCACCTTGGCAGTGTGAATGTGAAATAGCATAGGATATCTCTGAGGCAATCTTGGACATACATAAATGGGTTCAAACATCCATGATCCCAATAGAAGGGCGACTTTTCTCTCCATCAGAGCAACTGTGACCCAGTTTACAAGCCATGAAACTCATTCCACATATATTGATATTGCAGTCCATCAAGGAATAATTTAAGTCATGGAGTCCACTTAGTGTTTAAGTATCCTCCAGGTCGATGGCCCCAGGCATAAACTATTAAAAGAGAGCAAAACATGGGCCTACCTACATTAATTTAAGCTTACATTATGATAAATGATAAGTATTCTAAATAGTACTCAACCTTCTTCCTCCAAAAAATGACAAAATAACATCAAACTTTGCTAGTCTGGATGCAGCCATATTTTTACCCAGTAGTCTAAAATGCTTGAAATAACTACAATGTGTGCTCAGCTTAAAGTTTTGTAGATAACACACTCGGACTTTAAAAGACCCAGTCGCCATTTCCTGAAAAGAGTTATGGGGTCTTATAAGACCCAATCACCAGTGGCTCTATGTGAGTGATTGGGTCATATAGGACCAGATCACCGGATTATGTAACTCAAGTCGATCACCAGGGCACACGTTAAGTTTTAATTCGGTGCATAGTACTTGTATCTAACATGCTTAGAAAATCCGTTACAGACCAGCCTGCATAACTTCTAAGACATCTCTGGTATATGGATTCCTTGTAAAAGATAATATCAGTAGGATGTAGATAGTTTCAATTGGGACTATGGCTGGACCTATGACCTTGAAAACTTCACCATTTCTCATTCTTTCTCTATGGTCCTGAGTCCTCTATTCAGTGTTTCTGAAACCCTTTAATTGGTTCTAAAATCCTTTAATTGCAGCTTAGACATCTTTACTCTATTCTAAATACCTTGTCAAGAGGCTTAACTCAATATGGATGTCACAAAAGAGTATTTTTTAAAAAAAAACTATATTCATTATTATAATACAAGAGATATATTATAGTGGGTGATGTGATAAAACGTAAGCGTGAGCAGTGTGGTAAAACCTGAGGATGGGCAATGACATGTGATGTGGTAAATAAAGGGTTAAGTTTTGTTTGTGAATTCAGACAATTTCCTTCATTTATTCTTTTAAAAAAGTTTCTCTGGGATGACCACATAATGTTTACCTTATACATTAACAACATAGACAGTTAATAACATAAACAATCTCTGTGTGTCTAGTATAGGAATCTTCTCAGACACTATCATACTAATTAGTGCTGCTCCTCATACACTGTGGAGTGCCGCTCCTCATACACTGTGGCTTTTAAAATCATCAAGCCATTTGCAGACACCTTCTGGTGCCATAGGGCTTGGGTGTCCACTAACATG
This sequence comes from Ellobium chinense, assembly GCA_033807755.1. NCBI lineage: Eukaryota > Metazoa > Mollusca > Gastropoda > Ellobiida > Ellobiidae > Ellobium > Ellobium chinense. The sequence goes on from JAWQUT010000126.1 coordinate 1,598,531, forward strand.
TAATATGGCGCTTAGACATGGATCTTAGATAAACTGAAAACTCAAAAACATTGCAATGGATATATGCTTATTAACTGGGTCTAGGCCACTGATATATAGTGACTGACATGTGAGATGCCCTGGTGCTATAGGGTTCAAATAGGATGCCCTGGTGTAATAGGGTTCAAATACATATACAGTCATGTGTCATTAATCCAGACTTCAGAAAACTGGAAACCTTGCTTACCCGAACTTTTAATTTAAATGTCATTCATAATCAGACAATGTTTACTCCAATCATGCCCCCATTCCTACTTGTGACACCAAGCAAACAAAAAGCTACAGGTAGCGTACAGCTTACAAAATAAGTTATGGCCATAAGCTGTTGGGATAAAAAAAAAATTAAAAAGAAATCAGAGCATCAGGTTGCAACTTTGATCATTAATAGCATTAAAGGACAGATTTGACTCACTCATTCTGATTTCTTGTCCTCTTCCTGCCCAGTGACCATTTGTTGCTTATTCATTCATTCATTCATTCATTCATTCATTCATTCATTCATTCATTCATTCATTCATTCATTCACTCACTCATTCATTCATTCATTCATTCATTCATTCATTCATTCATTCATTCATTCACTCATTGATAAACTGCAACATAATGAGAAAAGATTTCATTCAGATATTGTCTCTAAACTGTCTGGTCATCATAGGCTTCCTTATGAATTGCTTGATCCAATAATTTGGAAAATTCAGTAATCGGAGCAAGAACACGGGAATGAAAAGGTTTGAATTAAGAAGACATGACTGTGGGTTTATCAAATAACTTAATGGGACAAATCATTAACCCATTTCACGCAAAGCAGCCACATTATTCTAATGATGTGTGCAGCCTCATTTTATGATAAGACTCACTGCACTTGAGTGGCATTTATTAGAAACGGTCAAAAACGAAATCATGTATCCCCAGGGCTGTAACTAGCTCACCCGCCCCTACCCCCGCCCCCACTACAAAACCATTGTTTGGGGAGCTCCCCCACACCCACCCCCAGAATCAGCTCTGATCTCGACAACATGGCACCCTCACTCAAAGATCTGATTCAAGCTTTTTTCCAAGCAAAGTGATCGCACCATTGCGCATTGTTGGAATGCATAGCCTTCACATACAACTTGAGCAAAACAGAAAACAAATGCAATGAATTTAAGCATGACAGGTTGAAAGGTGTGACGGAACTCATGAACTTTTAATTGCAGGGGACTTATTCAGAAATTCAAGTTCATGAGATTATTGGGTTAAGGAGATAGATCTAATTTTGATGTCCGAACTGAACAGGAAAGAGGTCCCTGACAATTAGTATGGAGACATTAAATAAGTGAGGTTTTAGGAGGTGTTCAGATTAGTGAGATTTTGTATTTCAATATATAAGAACACCAAAAGCTTGTGATGTGTTTGAGTTAATAAGATGTGTGTTTGTAAGGTAGTAGGATTAGAGAGTTTTTTTAATTTTAGGATGGAGCTCAAAAAGTCAAGCTCATAGTAGGCTACAGATTGAGTTCATAAGATGTTTGGGTTTGTGAAGTTTTTAAATTTCAGGGATGGGCTTGGAAATTAAGTTTGTTAGATGTTCAGATAGCGTTCGTAAAGTGTTTGAGTTCATAAGGCCTTTTATAGTAGTTCAAGAAATGTTTAGATCAAGTCATGAAGTATTAGAATTTGTGTGATGCTATAGTCCATGAGGGATTTGAGTTTCAAAAGATCAGTTCAGAAAGTCAAATTCATGAGATGTTTAAAGTTAGAGAGGTGTTTGAATTAATGAGGGGTTTTTTTAAGGGCTCAGAAATTTAAGCTCAGGGGTGTTGAGTTCATGGGGTAAATTAAGTTTGGAATTTTGAGGATTGTGACTGGACTCTGCTGTTATTTTAATAGTTCTGGGCAGACAAGGATTTTGGCATGCATAACGTCCACCTCAAAAGTTAGATTCTGGAACATTATTACACAACGTGTAGCTGCAAATGCAAAGATCCACACCAGCTATTTGAAGTTAGCTTTGATGTAAAAGCCTCATGTTTTTCATCACATACATATCTGAATTCATGAAAAGAGAAATTTTTGTGGACTTTAAATCCATGAAAGGAACTCCCAAATATTGGGACATACTAAACAATGTAGCCTCAGTGTGATGTCAGAGTGTGTATAGACTAGATAATACATTATATGTCACTTGCTGTAGTCTGTAATATTTTCACACAGCACCAACCAACACTGACAATGCCACATGTGAAATGTTAGCATAAATCTTACAGTCATCTTGCCTTTGCAGAATATTAACCAGGTTCAAGAACCCCAAACACCCAACAGTTTTATGAGTATGAACTTGTTCTTCAGAACTGGAGTTCACAAGGTCCCATTGTGCTATAACTTTGTTCCAGAAATTAGTATTTTGATTCTTTGCCAGCAGATATTTTCCTCTGTTCTTGTCTCTTTTATCAGGTCAAGCCAGGCAACAATAGGCACATTCCAAACACTTTTCTTGTACACAGTAAACAGAAGGCAGTGGAGCTGCTAGATGAGTAAGTTTTAAGCATAGTTATATCCTTTGACCTTGAGTTGGAAAGGGGTAGAAAGTTAACACAATAAACTGGCCATTTGCTTACTCATGCTTGCACTAACGAAGCAGCCTTTCCAGGTGATCTGAAGTCATTAATTATAATAACATTATTATATATGGGGATGGTAGAATAGAACAGAGGTTCAGGAATTGAAAGTCATACCACAGAAATGTGCATTTTAATATGAACAGATGAATAGTAAAATTATGAAGCAACTTCTGTTTGGAATTGAAAACTGCAGATGATCATAGTGTGCAAACATTTTGCTTTTGGCTGCTGCCATCCAGTGCAAGGATCCTGTCACTGCTTCAAAGTACATTACCTCCATGTTGAAACTGAAGGTCCGGATCATATTGTCACAAGAACGGGCAGACCGCCTTTCCCAGAGATAGACTATTTGCACACTCGGTTATTTTTATGCTGACTTCAAACCGATGCATTTATCAAATATCACAAAGTCATTACTAAAAAAACAGCACCAAAGGTTGAGGTTGGCATTATTTTCTGTCATTGTCTAGTAGATGAAAGGAAAAACTCTGCTAACTGAGATAGATGGACTGTCTATGACCATGACATTTCATGCCAGATATGCCAGATTTTGATATCTAGTTAACACAAACTTCATCTTCTCTGTACATGAATACTTTTATGAGCAGCAGACCTGAATGTATATTAAGACATGCTAATTACAAAATTCAATTGACCTGGCAAATTGTTTATATATATATATATATATATATATATATATATATNTATATATATATATATATATATATATATATATATATATGTCTGATACCAAAAACCAAAATATCAGCCATCGTGTTAAAATAATTAAGGTTCTTTATATTAATTCAAGACTCTGGTAACAGTAAATTATAATTCTGAAACAAGAAGTCTTGAAGTGGGAACCCAGATTTTAGACAAATGGTTCAGATTCATTTTTTTCCCGAAAAGGTACTTAGATTGTTCTTTTGCAGGAAAGGATATGAGTAATTAAAGTGATAAATTCTCAGAACTTGAGATAATGCTATGAATAGAAATATAAAAAGTTTACTTTCAAGTTATGTGAGAGAAGAAAGATTAGCTTAAAGTGCGACTAAAGTACTTTTATGGTGTAGTGCACAGAATCCTGTGAAATTACTATTTTAACATGCATCAATGATTCAAACTTCCTACTGACCTTCTCAAACCCATCAAATCTAACGCGTTTCGAAGAAATCACAAAAATAACACATGCCCATGCCCTCCTGTGTTAGCCTCACCGCTGCTCGCCTCGCCAGAAATACATGACGTCACCAACACCAGTGTACACGCCTCAAGGCTATTACGCGTCGGGCTCAAGGCTATTACGCGTAGCGCTGCACTTAGTAGGGCTGGCTCCCACGTGGAAACAATGGGTTATTGTTGGGCGGTAAACTGTAAATCTAGAGATGGATCCACAGAAGACACCGTACAGCACGTGGAGGCATCTGTTTAAGTAAACAGTGATGTGGACATGCATGCTAGCAAAGTTAGATCTAGATCGAGACTAGTCTACTAAGTTGAGAGTAGTCTAGACTAGCTTTTGGTCAACAATACAGAGAGCTAAACTGTGACAGAATGCTTGCTTACCATTCCTGCACTGGTGGTCCAATAGTCTTCTCCTCAATTATATCCTCGTCATCTGTTTTTCGGCGCAGGGGCTCGAACTGATACGGCTCGACCGATGCTGCCATTGTTCTTGATCAAAAACACCGCAACTTCCGCGCTGACGTGACGTTTCCAGTACGTTTTTTTTCTTACAATTTCAGAATAGGTTAAAAGTTGTAAAATTAATTTCGAAATATTATTTTTTAGCAAAAATTATGATTTTTGATCTAAAACTTGATATTGAAAACATAAAAACTGTCGAAAATCACATTTTTTCTAGCACTTTAGTCGCACTCTAAGTCTGAGGTGCTTGCAATGTAATAGTAATCTCTCTCCCACTAAAACTGAACTACCGTTTCCTGTTTTGAGGTAATTTCTGGCAATTTTGTTAATTTTTTGTTGATTTTTGGCATTGTGGACAAATCAGTCATAACCTAAAACATTCCGTCAACATTAAGTGATAAAATTAACCATTTTCACTGTTTCCTCTGTTTTGATCAAATGGTGTCTACTTATCTGTCATCTGTGATCATACTACAACCAGCCCCTCCCTGACGGCACCAATATAATTCAATATATTGCGAGTACCAAGTTTCAAGTTGAGAGTGAAATTTCAAAATTTAGGCTTATGCTAATTCACTCTCTCCTTCCTTCTTTGATGAATGTGTGACCTTTGAACAGGATGTGTTTAGGAGTGCATTTAGGAAACTGCATACTGTCAAGTTATAAAATGAGTGGTGGGTGTGTGTGGGGAGGGAGTGCATGTTTGTCTCTGGTAGAGGGGTGCCCAGTGTCAGTGGCAGAAAGAGAGAGGCAGAGAAGGGGTAAATCAGAGTTAATAAAGTTTTTTTAGTGCTAGCTGAGGTGGAAAAGTATGAAAGAGTGGCACTGGGATGGCACTGGTTTGCAATCAGTTTTCGGCTGATGCTTTTTATCCAACACAAAGTGTTGCTTTTGAAGATATTAGTTTGATGGTTCAAAGTTATATGCTATCAGTTTTCATTAGTTTGAAGATGGCTCAAGCTTTGAGTGTCTTCCCTCATGTTGTCTGCTTTGAATTACGGTGGACTTGTATTAAAACATGTGCATGTGTCAAGCAGATTCTTTAATGCTTCATGTTATTCTGAAGTGGTGACCTTATTCTGTTAGAAATGGACTAAAGATATCCATAGCATTTGTTAATCCTGGATGTGTTTTTCTCCACCTTGAATGTAATTTCTAGCCTAATTTGCAGATTCTTCTTTATCATACTTTTACATTATGTAATGAATATTATCTAATTTATACTTCTCAACTTTTTACTCTGCTTTGGCATGGGAGTTTATTGGAATAATTTTAGCGAAATTTCACATTTTGAACATGATTTCAATTTGTGACAGTTTTTGGCAACATTTTGTTTTGGGGAGGAGGGGGGAGGGCAGCATAAACAAGACAGGTGCAACACCAAACATAGTCCTATGAAGACAGATATACATTTACATCTTCTGTTCATGGCACAGTGCTTGAACAAGCAGGTGTAATGGAAAATGATGTCTTCTTTTAACTTTGAAACTTGCTCTGTCACTTCAATAGCATAAGCTTATACCATTATTTCAACAGAAACAAAGACCTTAATGATACTTATTATATTTTTTGTTCTGGTGTTCATTATAGAAACACACTGATTGCCACTTGTTTCAGTGTCCAGGTTATGAGTGCAAGAAAAAAGTATATTAATTTGTTTAAAAATGATCAGAATCTAGAGATAAAAAAAATAATAAACAAAAGAAAAAAAATTGCAAGACACACCAAAAGTTGCAGATGCTATACTGTTAATACAGTAGTAATATGTAACTGTCAGGTTATTTTCAGTAATTTGTATTAAACTATCACCGTCTTCCAGTGGAAACTGGCAGGTGGCAGGGACAGGCGCTGGCCGAGAGGAAGTGCGACTTGTGTAAAAATGATATACGAGGGGGTAACCAAAAGTTCCCGGAATTGTGCTGTAATTCCGAAAATACTTGACTGATTAAACTTAAATTTTCGTCTCATAAACTTTAAAGTCTTGTAAATAAAATGCACTCAAGCATAATTTTTTTCGTGAATGAGTTCCTTGTGTTTGCTCTTATTTAAGAGGCTGTTGATGAGAACATGCGATTTTCGACTGAGCTGATTTTGACGAAAAAATGGCGGACTTAAAAGAGCAGTGCAGTAATGTGAAATTCTGTTTTCTCCTCGGAAAAACTGCAGCTGAGGCTGTGACAATGTTAAACAGAGCCTACAATGATCAAGCCATGAAAAAATCTCAAGTTTATGAATGGTACGCGCGATTCAAAAGTGGGGACATGACAACTGATGATGCACCACGTTCTGGCAGACCTTCAACCGCTCGGACTGATCAAAACATTCAGAAAATTAAAGAAGCCATAGACCAAGTTCGTCGACGAACAATTGATGAACTTGTTCAAGTTACTGGCGTTTCATGGAGCTCAGTACAACGTGTTTTAACTGACGATTTGGGCATGAGGCGCATCTCTGCAAAATTCGTTCCCCGTCTTCTCACCGAAGTGCAGAAAGAAAATCGTGTCACTTGTTGTCAAGACATGAAGGAGCAGCTTGAACAGGATCCAGACTTTCTATCAACAATTATCACTGGTGATGAGACATGGATTTATGGCTATGATCCTGAAACAAAGCAGCAGTCAAGTCAATGGAAGTCACCAGCATCTCTGAGACCCAAGAAAGCACGTCAAGTCAAGTCCAACATCAAGACCATGTTGATCCTGTTTTTTGACACTGAGGGAGTTGTTCACATGGAGTACGTTCCACAAGGACAGACTGTAAACCAGTGGTTCAACATCGAAGTGCTGAGACGTCTACGAGAAAGCATCAGGCGCAAACGTCCAGACAAGTGGCGCACCAAGAAATGGCTTTTGCATCAGGACAACTCCCCCACTCACAATGCTTTGTCAGTCAGGCAGTTTTGCGCCAAAAACAACATGGTTGTTGCCTCCCACCCTCCATACTCACCAGATCTTGCTCCATGTGACTTTTTTTGTTCCCCAAAATGAAATTAAAGCTGAAAGGGATGAGATTTGAGGGGATTGAGCAAATCCAGGAAGCAACGGAAGAAGCCCTACAGGACGTCACTTTGGATGACAACCGGAATTGCTTCCAGGGCTGGTCCAAACGTTGGGACAGGTGCACTGAGTCTCATGGAGAGTACTTTGAAGGGGACTAAAGTTTGAAATGTCTAGCTTGAAAAATAAATTTTTTACAACACAATTACGGGAACTTTTGGGTACCCCCTCGTATGCAATGAATTTCATGTTTTATTTATATGCAGAAAGTACAATATGCAACGGAAAAGATGGCTGGAAAAATATGTGACGACAAACCCAAATATTCATAAAATGTATAATTTATTTAATTCTAAGTGTGTAAAAACTTTACAAAACATTGTAAAATTTGTGAAAACCATACTTTGAAAAACTGTTCCACACCCCAAAATAGAATGATCGCCATCATTTCTGCCCAGCCTACTGTATATATATTTACTCCTCTCTAATACTGCTGACCTTAGCTGATTCTGGATCTTCTGTCAGAGATGGTGACCCAGTGGGCACCCCATGATATTTGAATGTGTGTGATGATGATGTAATGTATGTCTGCAAGTAAGATTGTGTCCGTTGGACGGTAGCTGTGTTACCCTTTTTTTGTAAACCTTTTACAATGGGAATAAACAGATTGATTGATTGATTGATTGATTGATTGATTGATTGATTGATTGATTGATTGATTGATTGATTGATTGATTGATTGATTGTAAATGTAGAAAGTGCTCAGAGCCTGTCATAGGAATAAGTGCTATATAAATGTAATGCATTATTATTATTATCATGATTATTATTTTGGATTCATTCTAGCAATGAATTTTAAAGATGATTTATGTTTAAAGCCCAGTCTTTCGCTATTATTGTGTGTCAAGGTTTTTTGGTTTTTTTTGCATGGGGTAAACTCTTATGACTTATGTATATCACTGCCATCCAGTGAAAATTATAAGGCTAGGCCTCTTCTTTCAGATATTTGTATGAATCATGAATGCATCTCTGCAGCTAAGCTATACCCCAAATTTACAAAGCTGTGGATCCTTTCCGTATAGGTAAATCTTTGTGTCTGAAGATCTAGAAATGTGAATTAGTAATGATTCTACTTTTGAAATTCTTTACTTACACGATATATTACTGTGACTTTTTGGAGGATTTACAATTTACATGATAAGTGTGATACAGTGTTGAACACAAACACAGATTCTGAATCTGAGTATAAATATAACTCAGTGTAGTAAACAGTGTATAGGATGGAAAACTATAATTATTCTGACACTAACATACAGTCGAGTCCGCTTAACTCCAATTCGCTGGGACCACCCCAATGAGTTGGAGAAATCAGGATTCGACTAACGATTTCCAAGGCGGGTCAACCGTATACGAGCGAGCCAGCACTCTGGGGAGGTCACGAGGGTAATTCAGCAGGGGATGTAACTAAAGATGGCATATTGGGGAAGTATTTAAAATGGGATTATTTCTTTTTCTAAGAAATCGCTCTGAATAGTAGCTTAATAGATGAAGAGGCCGCCGCTTTTTCCACTTGTTCCCGGTTTGTCAAGATCGTAGAAAGCGTGCTAACGGGAACGCCATATTTCTCAGCTATGACATTCTTCGACATCGCACCTCTGTCGATTTCCTGGAGCATGTTAATATTCGACTCAATGGAAAGAGTCTTGAGGTTTCTCTTTACAGGATTAGAGGAAGCCATTATTTAGAGGACAAATTCAATGTAATTCAAGTTGAAAATGATAAAGATGAGTCAACCGTACGCGAGCGAGCGAGCACAGTGGGGAGGTCACGAGGGCAGCCTCTTGTTTATTTACCGTCACAGTGCAATGGGCCAGTGTATGTATACACTGCTGCCGAGATGTTTAATTATCGATCGATTTTTCAGCCGAACCCTCCCACATTCTCTTCCCCATACTGTCTTATCAGCGGTGGTGTAATACACACGCCCTACTTATTGTGCTACTTATTGGCACTCGCAGTGTCCAGTTTTATTGCCACTCTGTATCCGCGGCACCGTCTTGTTTGTTTTTCAAGCCGTCGGCGTTGTTTAGTACCACGCGGGGAAGACACCAGGAGGTGATTTTGCCTCTGTGGCAGTGCTGAGCAGTTGGACTAATCAGAAATGGGCATTAATTACTTCGTCTTATGCAAGGATAATTAATAGACGCAAAGAAGGAAAAAAAACTATTATTTCTTTTTGTTTCGACTAATAAATAATTGGAGGTATCCGGTTTCGACATACATGGACTCGACTGTATCTGTTTATAAAAGTAAGTTTATTAATCGAAGAAGTGCATTTGAGTTCATTAGTAATGACACGCTGAAGGACCTTTTTCTTTCAGAGTATTGCTGCAAGAAGCCATTTTCCATGTTTATATAGCCTTTTTATAGAGAATTCTTAAATTACCAGGTACATTTCCTTTATAAAACATGCATTATTAAGCACAAACAGTTACAAGACTGCAAATTTTAAGGCAGCTATTTCAAAAACAAAAAAAAAATCCATCCATTTCTGTCATTATGACAGTGGCCTTAGGACTGACAAGATAATAAACTTGACAAGACTGTGGTACACAAAATGGTACGGCATTTTTTTTTGTTTTTTCATTAGGAATGCAAGTGGTGGTGTTAGCTTTGGCTGGGAACAGGTATGGCATTATATTCTGTTATTCAGTGTTGGAATTTTACTAGAGTTCTGCTGTTTTGTGGAAACAGACCCTGTGGGTCAAAATCACAATTAAAAATAATGACATATACAGTTGGCTAATCTCTTAAAGCTATGAGAGAATAATCAACATGTACAGGAGAGAATATTAGGTTTCATACAGACTTTCAAAAAAATGAATTTGACCTAATTTTGCCACTGCAATATTTTTTTATAAAACAGAGTTGCGTCTTGATTATCTGAATCTGCTGGTTTTCTAGACTGTCTTTCTGATCATTAAACTTCCTGATTATCAGGACCAGCCATTTACATGAAGGGGATTAAAAAAAAATCCCTTTACTTCACTCTTGTTATCAGTTAGCAATTTAAGATCAGTATTTAGGGCAAAACGTTGCTGATTATGCTATTTCTGATGATGACAAATCAGTCTTTAATAAATGAATAATGATGAATGTTCAGTATTAGAACAAAAATTGTGAAAAATTAGCAGGAAGGAAGATGTGAAAGAAAGAGGAGTAAACCGCATTGAGAAAACCAAAAAGAAATAATTATAGTGACATCAACAACAACAAATTTTGGAATGTGAGTCCAAAAGTTTTATCTTGTACCTTTTCTATAGCCAATTTTTTTTTTTGTTTTGTTTTACAACTGAATTGGGCACCATGATAAGCTTTACACATTTGTCATTAAACAAGGATGCCCATGTCATAGTTAAGGATTACTGTCCCTGCCAGACTTGTGAAGTTCAATGGATTACAAATGTAATACATCCCTTATGATGCCTGTATTTATATTGCACTATGTTAATATAGATTCACCTTCCCTACCTGTATTTCTCAAGCTTTTTAGAAAAGCATTGGAGTAAGTCTTGATCAATGACAGTGCAAAATGATCTTGACCAACTATTTTTGGTGATCTCTCAGAAAATTCGTGATGCCATAGCCCAGTACAAGACCAGGAAACAATCCATTAGACATGAAGAGGCGAAGGAATTTGCAAATGTGAACATTGTAAGTGTGTCATATTATGTGTCTTGTGGACCATAATATCATCAGGCTTCCTTCTTCTCTTTTTGTAATCTTTAAGTATGATCTTTAAGCTCCTTTTAATGTGTTGTGTGTATGTTATGAGCAGTTTAACTTTTACACTATGATGATTCATTTCTTTGCATGCTCACTAAATATCATGCGGCCAGATGAAATGAACATGGGATGGTCATCAGCTATTTTAAGTGACTATATCCTGGACCAGAAGAAAGCCAACTAAAGAATCTATTAATCTGATTCAATTTTGCATGACTCACCATTGGATGTTCTCACAACAACTTTGTCGACTTCAATCGCTAATCATTAGGTCCCAGAAAGCTGTCTCGGGACAACAGCTCCAGTGTGGATCCCTGATGATGCAGCTAGCATGTGCATGCTGTGTGAACTTTCATTCAATATGGTGCGCAGACGACATCACTGCAGAGCGTGTGGGAAGGTATGGGCCAACGTTATCATTACTTACAAAAAGTTCCATAACAGGCCAGAATATGTTTCTTTTCTTCATTTAGTGAAAATTCAGTATCATGGTGATATCAGTTCATATAGAGCAAACAGTCAAGATCAATCAATACCAGCAGAAATGAGAGTGTGATAGCAGTTGCCAACTTGCATGATGAAGGGATAAATTCACCAACACAAACAGGTTAAAAGACTTCCAGAACACATAATATTACACACCATCAATAAATAGGTTAACAAATTACGAGGGATTGTCAGCATCACTCTCATTCAACAAAGAGCCACCAAAGCCAGATATCAAATGATTCTGCAATTATGATGTAATATGTAGCAGCGTGGCCGAATGGTTGTGGCAGTGGATCTAAAGGTCATGGATTGGATTCCCGATCACGGTCATGTTGTAAGTGCCTTGGGAAAGCATTTCATCCACACGTTCCTCAGTCCACCTGTCTGTAAAATGGGTACCTGGCTATAGGCAGTGAAAAATACTGTCAAAATGTTAGTGATCCAAATGGCAGTAGCACTGTATACTCCCCAGGAAGTTGAGAAAGTCCTAGAGTGATCAGGCCTGCTGATGTAATAATAGTATGAAGTCGCGTGAGTAGACATTAACCTGAATACAAGACTTACAAATTGCATTATTATTATTAAAAATGTATGTGGTCAGATCTTGCAGTAATGTTAGCCAGGACTTGCAGATGAGCAAATATGAGCCTTTCCTAAAACCTCAGCAGTGAAAGGGGGACAAGACACACATAAATTCAAACTTAGAAAATAGCAGCAAAATCACTGAGTTTCATTAAAGTCTATTATATATTTTCAGAAAAATAATATTGTCCACGAAAGTAAAACAGGCATTGATGAGATAATGGGCCTTTATCAGTGAGGTGTCACAGTCTTACGGATATAACTCTCATGACACAAGTGTCTCACTTCAGATCAAAATAACGGGAATTCTCCTTAATTGCGGAATTATCCCACAAGCATTCAGGGCATAAACATAATGTAAACACACAGAACATTGTACAAGATGAACACATTCATATATGTGAGACATTTATGTCGTGAGAGTTATATCCATAAGACAGAATGGCACACTCATTTTCTTACTCACCCAAACGCTTGTGAGATCAGCTTTAAACATACATAATTACAGCAAGACCATTCACATACTAAATACTGCAGCAAAATTTTTGGTCTATTAGTGCAGATATGCATTAAAATGAGCTTTGCAAAACAGTCTTATGGATATAACTCTGACAAAACCCCTCATTGAAAACAACAAATTAGTTCAACTACATACAAGAAGTTAAATAAGAACATCAGTGGATACAGCCAACTAGCTGCTATTATTTATTATCCTCAACCATACACATAACAACTTTCACAACAAAACGATGGACAGTGTGGGGTAATTATTGTATGACAATGTTTAGCGATGTGTTATTATAACTTCTAAGTTATGCCTCAAACTCAAGTATTTTTGACTTGTTTTAAACACAAATTCTAAAACTGGTCCTGGCCAGTAACTTAATATGCAATTCTTCTTCTGAATTACCCTGCACTGTTGTCTGTGTCTTTCTTTCCTCTCATCATCCCATTTTGCTCGAGCAGCCTTTTTCCTTTCATGCTCTTGCTCCCTGAACTGCTCATCAGTGGAATTTCTATTTCTGAAGTGAGCCTGGTACTCTATTTTTACTTCTTGCGTCTTGAAGCAAGGTTTCTCATCACAACCCGAAGTTTTGAATGGCCAAATGGGGGTAAAGTAACATTAACAAAAGCAGCGCTGAAAAAAATATTTGTTATTAATAAATTAACAGCATCATGGAACAAGGATGAAATTTAGCCAGAAATGCTGGGCCACCCAATTTGAGGAGGGATTTGAAAGGTGAATGGCAAAAAGGATTCAGTTTCAAGGTTGACTAGATTTAATGCTGTCTTATGCCTACAATGGAATCCTTGAAAAATAATTTATATGCTTTTGGCATTTCTGTTCACAGCCCCAAAATGTAAGGACACTGAAAACATTACTGGGGTATTATACGTACAGTCGGTACGGAAGAACTTTTTGACTGCAGGCCATCGTAAAAACTATGTGTATTAGAAGCAATAATCAAACTGAAAGCCATCCGGGTCACACAAGCACACAAATAATTTCCTGCCAAACGAAGCCATGATGGCTGACACAACACTTCGGAATCTAGATAGCCTAGCAATTTGTTATTTTGAAAAATAACAGAACACGAAAACAAAGTCGTTTGTGTGGTAAAAAAAAAAAAACCTGGCCTTAAAGTGGGGTGAGCTTTCACACATAAATATTTTGGAGGAGATAAAAGCATTTTCCGAGGGCTTCAACAATTTCTTGAGCATGGACGAAGAGACTTATTTACATTTGTTGTCTCTCGTCTCGCCATTGATTGCTAAGCAATCAACAGTGATGACAACCGCTATTAACTGTTTACAAAATTCAACAAGTTTTTCATAGGCCTTTTCTCTTGAAAACGTATTGCTGTAGTCTTTTGATTTAATTTTCCATAAACATTCAATAGAACGATAGATTTCGATGAACTGAAGAACTGATTCTTTGCACCACGACGCCATAATAGAATAGAAAGGTCTACAATACAAAGACAGCACGTGCACAAAACTTCGCTAGACGTATACCGAGACAATGACACGGGTCTTCAATGTCAACACAAGAACAACAATTCACACGCTACACTACACTGTGAAAGGAATTGACACTTTTTTAAAACTTTTAAATAAAGTAATAAAACAAATTACTCGCAAATCATTTTGTTAATTTTGATATGGTGATTCCGAATTCGATATTACTTTTACGCAAGGATGTCATTTTCGGTAAGTTTGTACACCGGCATTTTATCGCCGGCGGGGAAAACTTCAAAGACATGCCGCTCCCTCCTCCCGGCACGCAGTCCGGACGCCAAAAAACCAGGCGCTGCCTGATTTTCTGGCTGTGAGGACGGACTGCAGGACTGACTGACGATTTCAAATTTATATTTTTATAGACTTTGGCTTTCACTATCATAAGCTCACTTTGATCCAGGTGGACATAACATTCACAACAAATGCAGATGCGGACATAACGTTCACAACAAGGGTACAAAGGTGGACATAACGTTCACGACAAAGACTGTGTCGTGAATTGCCATTATTTTCTTCTCCAGTTGAACACCAATCAGCTTCTCAGTCACATGGAGCACAACAAAGAGAAGTGCGTGGCTGCTTATGCCACAGAAAAGGCACAAGAGACTAGTTTGCGTCTGTAGAAACATGAAAATTACACAAAATGTGTGCCGGATACAACGTTTCACACAAATTTCTTATGGACATAACGTTTCGTAAATTATTCATGACAGAAAAATACTTACGTCTTGAGCGACCAAGATGGAGTTGTAGCCTCGTGGGATGCCATCATTTCAAAGTGTGCCGTATTTTTCCATTTCAACAAACGGGTTTCGGTGACTAGGCAATTTTAGTATCGAAAATTAACGCATATTACGGACATAACGATCTCACGACAGACATCACTGGTGATCGTAAAGCATCATTTTCCGCGATTTTCAGCCCCAAATTTTGCCTTTGCTGTACTGAAAACTCCTTGTAAACATCTTAACTTCGTAAAAGCAATGCATTTTTTTCTTCTGATCCTTTCAATCGCCTGCACTATGGACGAACGTGAAGTAGTATATTTTCACGACAAGCACTATATCCGGTCGGTTAAATTTAAAGTGACCCCCACGCTGGTTACACCTTGGATTAATGATCCAAACCAGTCTCAAAATGTCCGTTGAACCTTCCCTGTTATGTGACAAATCACAACCGTTTAGCCACTTGTATTACAGTGTCTTGCAATTGGCCTCAAATCACCCTTCCAAAAAATGTCCCCCTTGAGCTGCTTAAAAAAGACAGAAAAAAAACAGCAATATTTTCTTAAACAAATTGAATGCTACTTTTCCCAACTATGTAATTTTTCTACTGGTTTATCTGTGACCTTCGCAGGATCCAACTGTACCAAATATGTTTGATTTTCCGTGTCCTGTCTCTGTGAAATTACCTGTTAAGAGTATGGTACCTATGAATGACGAACTTTCAGGAAAGGCTCATATGTAAACTTTTGAAGGATAGACTAGATATTGGAGTAGTTTCCTCAAAGAATTCATAAGGAGTAACAATTCAGGGCATTTAGACAATGCTCAGAGAGGAAGGGAACCCTTCAAATAATTGGTCACACTGACAGGCTGTTCAGTACTCAGTTTCTGTATTCATATATTACGATGAGCTGACTTTGAAATTTAATAGTGTAAAGACATCAATGTCAAAGTTGTCATTACCCGTTATCTAGATGTGCAAATTTAGCTGTTTGGGCAAGGTACCCTCATATCCTAGTTTGCTATGGCTTTGTTGCAAAAGTCTGCCCAGTTCAGAGGCTGTGGACAAGATGTAAAAGAATTCATCTAATTTTTGCTCTATTCCCATAGTGCTGCCATATATCACCTTAGAAACCAGCAATGAGGGAGCAAGATTACAGCTACAAGGAGACAGCGAAGTCTGTTTACTGTCATCACGGTAATGTGCCAACACCCATTAAGAGACCTGTAACACCTGATCACCAAAGAGACACTTGGAGGGCCATGTATATTTTCCAGCCTTGGGATCCACATTCATCAAAAGTTATGCCCAAGAAAGAGAAAGTGCTTTGACTGATCTGACTGATCAATTAAGAAGAAAAAAATATATTTGGATGTCAGCCACAAATGTTAGATTGTAGTTATATAGTATTGGACCAGACCAGGTCAGCAATGAAGATGCCACTGCTAAGTGTTTCTTTACAATTACAGTGGTTTTTGGATGATTCAAGGGAATTTACTGTTAGCTCCATCTCTCAGATGAGTGCAGATATTCAAGGTAGTTATCTCCCTGATATATGAAAAGTTCACTTAAGGTTTCTTAAGGCTTTTAGCACATTTTTTTTCCATTTTAGTGCTAAGATTTGACCTAGAGCGCAGCCTGTGGGACCTATTTTTGTGGTAAGCGATTGGCCACTATTTTAAATAAGGTTTCATCTATGACTTTCACTTTCAGGTAGCACACAGCAGGCAGTCTTTTCTTGATGCAATATCTGGGGCTGGAAGTAAATACTTGCGCCAGACGCTTACTGCGAAGGAAGAATGGGACATAGGCGTCTTTTTAAAAGCCTAGCCCTCAAGATCTCAGAAAAAGATTGCCAATTATTTTGCAGCAACTTGGAAGAAACCAGTTAAGAGAAGAACTGTTGGTGATATTTTCCTCAAAGCTGATAAATGGCAGATGGCAGAACTGTTGAAATTGAATCTACAGAATAAGACAGTGAGACCTTCAAAACACATACATCAGCCAAATGATAGGAGGTGCCGTGTTGTTGAACTTAATACTAAGTCAGCAAGAAAAATGCCAATGCCGATTGTTGCCATAACATTGTTATCTGTGAGCCAAGAATACCAAACCTGGCCTGTGGATGACTCAAGGAAATAAGTTTCAAAGACTATATTAAGTTTCATTGGTCCGATGACTGGGTATATTCAAAGCCTGGAGTATTCTCCTGGAACAGCACTGAAGTACAAGAATGGTTTAGTGATTATTCTGCAGTGTGGACCTCATGAGTGAAGAAGAGCTGATTTTCCATTACCTGCCCCAGGCTGTTCTTTGTAGTGTATTTCTATAGCATCACTCTCATAGGGTGCCTAATGTTTCTGGCATGTATCAATAGGCCAAATCATTTATTGTGTCAATCCACTAATCTCCTTTTCTTGGGCCCTGCCAGCCAATGCTGGGGTGTAGAAATATGTAAAAAGACCAGTGATCTTGATCAGGCATCTAATTTGAAATTTTCAGGTACAGATTGAACTTTCCAAATATGAAGATAAAGTGTGTTAGGAATAGATATTAGTATGTGGTCAAAACAAGCCTAATAAACAAGTCAGGATGGGTGTTGTCTTTGAAAGAAATTTGAGAAAAACTTTGGGCATTGACACATCCTCCCTTCCCC
>JAWQUT010000126.1:1616093-1667904 GCA_033807755.1 Ellobium chinense
ACCACCACCTACGTTCCCATAAAAAAATAACGTAACAAAGTACCTTAACTTCGCTGGGAAAAGGAAGTCCAAAATCACTGCAGAATAACATATTTATATAGACTCAAACAAGAAAAAACAAAATGTGCTAAAAACTTTAAGTGTATTTTTCATATATCAGGGAATATACCTTGAATATGTGTACTCACCTGAGAGAAGGAGCTAACAGTAAATTCCCTCAAATCATCCATAGACCAGGCTTTAGTTTGTTGCCTCACAAATACCACTGTAATTGTAAAGCAACAGTTACCAGTGGCATCTTCATTGCTGACCTGGTCTGGTCCAATACTATATAACTACAATCTAACATTTGTGGCCGACATCCAAATGTGTGTTTTTTTTTCTTCATTGAACAGTCAGATCAGTCAAAGCACTTTCTCATTTTTGGGCATAACTGTTAATGAATGTGGATCCCAAGGCTGGAAAATATACATGACCCTCCAAATGTTTTAAGGTCTCTTTGGTGATCAGGTGTTACAGGTCTCTTAATGGGTGTTGGCACATTGCCGTGATGACAGTAAACACACTTTGCTGTCTCCTTGTAGCTGTAATCTTGCTCCCTTAATGCTGCTTTCTAAGGTGATGTATGACAGTACTATGGGAATGGAACGAAATGCAGATGAATTCTTTTACATCTTGTCCACAGCCTCCGAACCGGTTAGAATTTTGAAACTGCAGGACAGTGACATGATTGAAAGTTGTCATAGTATATCAACAGTTTAATAGTTTTGACCTTTGAAAAGAAACAGCTCTTCAGCAAACTAGGACTGAGGGTTGCCCCACCCAAACAAAACCATAGCAAACTAGGTACCTTGCCCAAACAGCTAAATTTGCACATCTAGATGAGGGGCAGTGACATATATAAATATATACACACGCAGATGGAAAGCTTCATTCATTACCTTTCATTCAATGTATAATATTAGTGAAGTTTTTATACTATCCTGTGAAAGGTTGTACCTACAATTCTTGGCAGAGCCATGCCTAGTTGGAGCATCAATCAAGATAATAATACATCAAATGGTGTGATTAGGTCCCTACGATATTTATGAAGAGATGAATACAGAATGTGAGTATGAACAGCCTGTCAGTATGACCAATTATTTGAAGGGCTTTCCCCCCCTTTCCATGATCCACTGGTAGATGGAGAAGCTCAGTACTGGACCTTACAGGAAGCACCAAGACCCGGGTGATGGAGATGAAGGGAGATGAAGAGAAAGGGCTGCAGGCCTAAAGCTAGATTCAATACTGAATGAAAGACCATTTTGCAGTGTGATCAACCTTGAAATAAAAAAATATGTTATATACAGTCAAACCTCTTTATACCGTCAACCAGGGTTGGGCACGTTCACAAAAAATAGGGAACTGCGTTCTGTTCTCCGTTCAGTGCCAAAATATGGAACTGCGTTCCGTTCCCCGTTCAGCCGAGACTTTCAAATTCCATTCCGTTCACCCGTTCCACCTCTGAGGAACTTAGTTCCGATCTCTGTTCCGTTCCGTTTACTTTTCCCGCCGAAATTAGCACGTGTTTCCGACCGCTGATTTCACAAAGGGAAATGAAGATTTTGATATTTAA
Source organism: Ellobium chinense (assembly GCA_033807755.1). Classification (NCBI taxonomy): domain Eukaryota; kingdom Metazoa; phylum Mollusca; class Gastropoda; order Ellobiida; family Ellobiidae; genus Ellobium; species Ellobium chinense. Next base: position 1,617,709 of record JAWQUT010000126.1, read on the forward strand.
TGAATGTTACATGTGTGAGTGTTTCCATGGAGAAGTTCAGTTTCAGAGGCACAAGATTATGCCGCGTATGTAACTGTTACTTGGTGATAAAGAACATGATACCATTCACCCCTTCCTTAATGGACAAAAAAAAACCAAAAACATCCAGATTCACTAGCACAGGCCCTGAAGTTAATATTAACTGCCATCTGCCAATAATAACTGAATAAGTGCAATGTGCGCCACAAAAACAGAAAATTTGGAGCCCCTCCTCCTTCCAGAATTTACTGCAAGTGAGAGAATCTGGAAAAATTACATGTGCACATACAAGCTTACGATTTCTTATAAATTTGAGAATTTATATATACGTTTGTACAAAACCCGCCCCAAAAACATTGAGACCGTGATGTATTTGAGATCATAAAGCAGGCATGAGTCACAATTTTGGATAAGAGTCGCTATTAGAGTAAAATTTGGCATTTCTTGTTCTTAAAGTCGATGTATTATGTTGCATGGTTCTGGTTGGTTCTAGACAGGTATTTTTTAAAGGATCCTTGACAAGCAATGCTGCAATTACAATTGCCGACGTCATGTGTATGAAAAGCAGTGGGCCATCTACCTAACCCACTACCACCCTCTGCTTTCTTCGTGTGTACTAGACTACATGTATATCCCACCCCTAGTTCTCATCTGCCCATCTGCGTTACCCAATGAACCTTTATTTCGCTTTCCATAGTTAAAATTATTTAGGCTTTCAAGTTGGTGTTCAGCTGTCAGTCACCACTCACGATAGTAGACCTCTCGATGGGCGTAAGCGTTGTTTGGTTAGAAACGGACTTGAGGCGGTCAAGCCTCGTGACGCAGTCCTGGATACCACCAGGTGTCATCACGTCTTTATCAGTAAGGGGACACGCTTCACTTGTGATTAAAAGTGATAAGCCAGTCCTTGTTGTGTAATGCGAACGGCAATAGCAGCTTCGTCTCGACGGTCTTATTTACCTGAAGCCATAAAAGGGCAGGAGTGACAAACTGATCTTGCCGATTCGAAGAATGATCGTTATGAGGTCGAACGAAGCTGGTGATATTAGTGCAGCGAGTGCAGTAAATGCCGACAAAATGAAAATAAAAAAAAAAAAACCTGGTCGCTGATGTGTGAACGGAATTTGAACGGACTTGAAAATGAACTTAGTTCCGATCCGTTCACGAAAAATCACGAACTCCGTTCACGATCGCGTTCACAATAAAACAACGAAACTCCGTGCGCTCCGTTCACGAAACTGGAACTAAGTTCCGGAACTTAGTTCACATGAACGGAGTTCCACCCGACCCTGCCGTCAACTCTGAGATTTTGCCAAAGTTAGAACTATAACAAGGTTGGCGATATAAAGGAGTTTCTACAAATCAATGTAAATTTGTCATAACTCTATGAACCAAGTTATCTTTATGTTCATACTTTAAAGCATTACTTCGATGCTGGAAGAAATTGCTAGCCTCCAATAAGGGTTCCTAGCATTGGTTTTTTTTTTGTTCCTTTGACAAACTCACTTGCAAAACAGTCTTTTATTCAGTACCATACATATAATATCTTTATTTCCTGCTGGTCATACAGCAAATTATTTAAAATTGATTAACCATTGTATGATCATGATCATTGTAATTACAGTAGAAAACTATCACGGGTGGTCGGGAGTTTTTAAATTTGGCCATTATAACCATGTACCATTGTTTTCAAATTGGGGTATTTAGACAAGGGAAGTACAGTATTACGCTGGCCATTTTTCTGCTGAAACAAAAAACCCCATGTGAAAAATGAAGGGGTCAGGCAAACTTGATTTCCATTCTTTTGAGAGTTGTGGTCAAATGGTCTTTTGTTTTATTTAAATTGACAGATGACATCTCTTTGGAATTTGAAATAGTCAGGGAAGAAAGACTAGGATCTTGAGTTGTTGGGGTTTTTTTTTCAGTAAACAGGAAACCAAGATCTTTAGATTAAATTCTTGTGGTGTTGCTTCAGTCATTAGTCTACATCTACATTTACATTTTGCTTGTTTGTTGTATTTTAGCAAATATGCTATGTCATTTTCAACGAGCAACATACAGCAGCCTTGTCACTAGACAATACATGTGTAAACACCAAGCAAGGCCTGACATTAGTAACAGTTCTGAACTCAAAATCTTATTTTTCTACTAGGCTGTCTGCAAATTATTTCAACTGGGTTTCACATCCCCGTCTGCTAGAACTACACTAGTCATGTGAAACTCAAACTATGGGTGAAGCAATTCTGCCGTAATAGTCAGGTGATATCGGTTTCCAGGCTATTTTAACAATAATAAAAAAAGGGAGAACGCTGATTTAGAATTCTGCAATAAAAAACCAGGTTCCCGTTATATAATCATTATTTTTGGGTGCCACTGTTTTAATTTAACCAAAACATTGACAGCATTAGAAGCTATTTATGAAAAAGAAAACAACCTAAATTCTTGCAAGCTCTGAACTCCAAAATTTATTTCTTCACTTCAGCTGATGAACTGCAGTTCTATGGCCATAACACATTAGTGCAAATGCTTGTCCAAATAGCAGGAGAAATATAAAAATAAATATAAGACTATGCAAAATATGATAGGAGAATTTCTTTCTCAAAAATATTTATCACAGTGGGATATATCTAATGACAATATTTAGAAACAGAGGTGCTATCAGTTTTCAAATGTTTAGCAGTTTGGCCGTTGTTAACAGAGAATTACCCACATGTCATGACCAGTTCACCCGCTGCTGGGAGATTCTGAGCATCTCCACTATCTTCTCTTTTGCATGTTTGGAGTTCCTTTTTTTTTTTAAGTATCATCATAATCAGTCTTCAAATGCCATGTAATTGCAGGGCAGGGGTGACTATTACAAATTGGTGATGCTTTCCTTGCATTTTTACATCCAAACCATGATCCAGTCATTCACCAAACACCCAAAAGGCACTACAAATAGCTGTGCATCTTCTGCAACTTTATGATTGTATTTCGGCATTTCTTCATGGCACCCCTGATGTCATATTTGAGCTAGTCTAGTAATGTTTTGTATATGTAAATATTTCTGACTGCATAAAAAAATGTCCAGTAAATAGGCGTACTTCGGAAATCAATCAAGGAAGATAAGATGCTTGAAAAATTGACACGTCTATAGAGTTATGCTCCTTGGGCTACACACAGCCCAGCGTTGAAGCTGTCAAATTCGTCTTCGCTTAGGCTCTGCAGACCTAATTCCGTAAGGGATTTGCGATAAAGTTGGCCGAGTCTGTGATACCGGGATGTCTTTCCGTACTGCTCTTAACAACAATGTATACGCGCATCTGTTTTCATTGAACTAAGAGAAAATAGTTTGGTTTTTGACGTGAAATTCGTATGAAAGATTGAAAGATCCAGTGTAATCACAGTCCCACCTGACCAAAATCCCTGTTTCGAAACTTGAATACATTCTCATTTCCATCTTCATCGTCCGTGAGTTTTGGGTTTTGTTTGTTTTCTTCTGAATGTTGTAGTTGTGTTTTGTGTGTCTCAGAACTGATATGTATGATTAGACTGCATCAATCTGAATATCTTTATGTTCCTGGTCTTTCAGTGATAACATCGAACAGGTTTGATGCTTAAAATGGCGATCTAAGAAGATAACTCTGTGCGCTTGATAGACGATGATGAAAGGACTAGGCTAGACTCAGTCAGAAAACAGGTTCATTTTAAGTATGGTGAAAATTACACGCATACTTCGTCATACCACTGATTCTTCAGATTTTACAATTTCTGAAATATTGGACTTCATATATATGAAAGATTTCCGGTAGGTCTAGTCTAGACCTGGACACTTTTGTCACGAGTTAAAAGTTTTTGTTCAAGGATTCGGCGTTTCAACAGTTTACGATAACTCTTAATCTATGATTAAACATTTTATTGGTGTGTCAGAATATTGCCATTTACAAGTTTCAGTGATTTTGAAAAGTACGGTGTGTAACGATTTAATATTTTTTCTAGGATTAGGCATTTTAAGAGTTTACGATAACTCTTAATCTATGATTAAACATTTTATCAGTGTGTCAGAATGTTCTCATTTCCAACTTTCACGGCTTTTGTGAAGTATGGTATGTCATGCTTAAATTTTTTTCCTAGGATTAGGCATTTCAAGAGTTTACAATAACTCTTAATCTGTGATTAAACATTTTATCGATGTGTTATATTCTTGCCATTTCCAACTTTCACAGATTTCATAAAGGACGGTGTGTCATGATTTAATTTTTTTTTTTAAGGACTAGGCATTTCAAGAGTTTATGATAACTATGATTAAACATTTTATCCGTGTGTCAGAATATTGCCACTTACAAGTTTCAGTGATTTTGTAAAGTAACGATTTAACAATTATGGTGTGTCAGAATGTTTACTGGGTGTTCCTCCCAACACAATAGACACGCCTTAACCATTATTTATGATTTGATTCACACTGAATAAGAGAAAAAAAAAGTGTCTTTGTGGAAAGGGTAATAAGGTTCTATATTTTCCATATTTCTTCATACGTCTGTGTCCATTGTGCCTCCTTCCCACAGCAAAAAAAAAAAAGCCCAAGCATCGAACGACCATTTGTGCTAGACTAGGCCTAGACTTAGTCTAGTTTCGCCTGCCGTGGGCAGAATACACCCTTTTTGGCCCTCGATACAATTTTACTTTTCAAATTTCTCACGTATATTAAAAACCTTTACAGATCTGCACTCTGCACAAGAGGTTGGGCCTAATTCTGATGTATAATGTGATTTAAGTTTATGCGTCGAGCTGTGCAGTGTTTAGTTTAACGTATTGGAATGCACTGTTACTGATATGAAACCAAGTGGAAACGATTGAACTTGCAATTGATGCTAAAATTTATGCGAATAGGCCAAGTGGTCAATAAGTTAATGGCGTGTAAACAGGTCCGTATGTCACGTTCACCAGTCTATCTATGCGCTAGGTACCCATTCTACAACACGCTTTCCTCACATTGTGACCAACTCAGGGTATTGTCGAGTGGGTACTCGAAAGGGGACATAACTCCTTTAAGTGTTAACTTTCAGGAGTTACCTGCCGCAATCGGATTTCCGGATAACGACTATTAATAAGCCTTTTCTTCATTTTACCTGTAGTATTAGTATGCCAACAATGTTGCAGGATTTGTTTTAGTTCTTTAATGATTTACTTTATCCTTTTGCCCATCCAAGTTGATCTGCAAATCTTGCTGCAAGAAAGCCCCTTTAGAGTACAAACAAGGAAAGATGGAACGAGTCTGTACCTCATGCTACGATGTCATAGTGAATAAACATGACATGGCCTCTGCAGATTTGTCCTTTGGAGAAACTAGTCCAAAGAAGAAAGGGATTTTGCAGGTAAGTTTGGCATGTTGTGTCTTGTAAGTGCAAGTCCTGTTACAATGAAAATTGTCCTGATTGTTAGAAATTAAAGGAAAGTCCGAAAGAGTTGATTTTGTATTTTGTGTCTGGAATTTTTCTCTTTCTGTCAGAGAGGTTAACTGAAATACTGGATTTTGTATTTTTTTGTGTCTGGAATTTTTCTTTTTCTGTCAGAGAGGTTAACTGAAGTGCTGTCAGTTTTGATGTGGCTGACATAAGCTTCAAGTTTCAGCTTATGTTGAACTTTTTTCAGCAAAATCAGTCACCTTGAAAATGCAGAAATTCATATTTGAATAATTTGATAGCCCTTCATCATAAGAGCTATTGCTCTGTTGTTTAGAAAGGTATAATATTAATGTGATATCAAAGTTTTTGAGAGGTAATTGTCGAGAAATTTGGCTCCAGTAGACATCAACATTAAATATAAAATATATCACCCAGCTACTTGACGGGAGGCTAAAAGACCAAGCACTCCAGTTTTGGAACAGCAGCATAGAAAAACCGAGGAAAGCTGCCTTTTATAGATGCATCAAGTCGGAATTAACAATTGAAAAGTACTTAGATGACCTACCTATACACTTAAGACACTCCCTTTGTAGATTTAGAACACTCCCTTTGTAGATTTAGAACAGCTAATCACAAAATGCCAATAGAGACAGGAAGATGGAACAATGTACCTATATTCGAACATAAATGCACTCTTTGTAATGCTATGCTGTTGGAGATGAATTTCACGCCATATTCGAATGTCCAAAATTTAATGTGGAAAGGAAGAAGTACGTAGACAAATAATTTATCACAAGACCTAATATGTTCAAAGCTAAATTACTCTTCAATAACCAATCAGTACAATGTATTAAGTCATTGGCCATATATACTAAGAAAATACTAGATAAATATAAATGAGGATACCAAGTGGACAATATATACGTTTTATTAGTGTGCTTCTTAACTATTACTTTGTCATCTGTCCCATCATTTGTTAACAACAGTTGTATGCCTGTATACCAGAAATGGTCTGGGCTTATTTACAAATAAACTTGATAAACTAACTTGAATATAACATGGAGTAATTACATTTGAATTTTGTGACCTTGATCCCGGGACAGGTCAAGGCCAGTGAGCCAGGTCTTATCGCTGGGTACATGCATTGCAGTGAGGATGGTGGACATAACTGGCAGAAACTATGGGTGACTGCACACAAAGATTTTGTTCTCTACTGTTTCAGGGCTCACGAGGTAAGACAAAGTTCCCAGCTTCTTATCTCAGCTTTCAGTGACTGTCTCATTATTCTGTTCTTTTAAAACTTTGAACCCTAATAGTGGCAATCGGCGATAAACCATGTGAGCAAGTGGCAAGGCTGATTAGATCGGCTGTATCGCCATCCCATTTTTTGAGTTATTTCCCCTAGTCCCTTGACCTTTATTTGGACTAGAAATAGTAGAAGTGATGTTCTTACATTGGAGTGCTCGTCTAAGCTTGTTTTCTTTGCTGGAGCAACATTTTGTGACATTTTAGTTGATTTCATATTTCTTTTTGTTACATCATAAACCATACTGTTGGTCAAAGAAATGACCACAGAAAAAATATACATCAAAATATATGAGCAAAACTATACATTTTTGGAAAGATAATAGATTTGTGCACAAGTTAGTTGTGTTCAAATTGCAAATACTCTTAAAATAATACTTGGATTTATATGCACCTCCTGAAAATAATTTTTTGCATCACCGGCAGCCATTTTTATTTTTCAAAGACGTGACCCAAAAAAATATAACCTATGCTTTCATAAATTGTTTTTTCAAGTTGTCTGTCCAGTTACCTTTCCAATGATATATAGTTTTGTACTTTTATAACTAAAATTGAATTTTTAATGAATTTTTTACTACTACCCATCATTTTGAGCAAAATTTACCTTGCCACATAGGAAATAACTCCTGCCACTACTAAGGTTAATAGCACAATATATACAAAATTCATTTTATGCATTTTGTTTAGCAGGAAGCGTTTTAAAATTTAACATGGTAGATTTCTGAGCAAAGTTTGAAATTTAAAATGACACACTTGGGAAACAGAAATGTGACAGATTTGGTTATTTGTCGAATGCAAGAAGCCATTTAATTTTGAGAGAAACTTAAGTGTGATATTATTGTGATGACACGGACTGAACTGTCTGTACACTTGCCTATTACTGTTGTAAACTTAATTGTTCCTCTTTTGAGCAATCTTTTCATTATTCATTATTTAATTAGGTAGTCCAAACCAAGTGAAAACGGCCTTTTTGTATGAAATATCACTACTTTGTACCATAGATTTGATGTTCTTGTAGTGGTGCTCCATAAATAAAATTTATATCAGAATAAAATTTAAACCTTTGTCACACAAAATATATCAGTTTTGTCTATATTCCTTGTGTTTGAAAGTGCATTTTATGTGTTTGAAAAGTATCGGGATAGACCGAGCCGACGCGGCCAGAGCAATTGCCAATTTTACGTTTCGCAACCCCGGGGATTTCAAATGCTCGGGGCTTAGGGCAAGACCAAGTGATTGGCATAGTTTTACTACCTTGTAAAAGTGCAGGTTTTGCTCTTTCGTTTGACATATAGAAAGTATATCTATGTCATGAAATTCATTAAAAAATGGCCGTGTGAAAACTTTGGCGATAGAAGAATGGCAGAAAAGACCAGAATGCTGAAACTTTCTTTACATCGATGGAAAGCTAATTTTTAGGAGTACAGTGAAACCTCGCTATACCGCCACCCGTTATACCGCCATTCCCGCATACCGCCATTCCCGCATACCGCCAGCTTTTCGCCGTGGAACGGATCTGACACCAATACAAAGTCACTAAAAATCTTGTTATACCGCCATCCGCCATCCGCCATCCGTCAACAGTTTAACTGTTACATTCATAACTTGAGTATAGTAAATACTGCTCGTTATACCGCCAACGTAAATTTAACCCCCACTCCCCACCTCTACCTAAATCCAGCTTACTCAAACACCAATCCTACTACACACTCTTCGTTTTTTGGAAGCGAAGTCCTGATGATAGGCCTACTGATGGGGCATGCAGTGGGAAAGGCGGGTCACAGTTCAATCTCCTCTCGTTCAATAGGCCTAGGCCTAGAGAGTTTGCGAACGAATGTAAGCAAGTGCGCGGCGATGCTTCAACTGGTTTGCACCGGTCACGGGGTACGATGCAAACAGCACACATTGATCTATGACGTAGGCCTAGCGCTCGTGTGATTCTCCGACCCCGATGTGTAATGTGTAATAGTCAACTTCTTTTCTTATCATTCTCCAACTTGACACAGACGCTTCCAATCCTTAGTTCTTACTTGTTTTTAATTTTAACGCTATTGTTTTAAAGGGAGATAACTGCATTATTTTAGACATGTTAGCCAGTCCAATGTTGGTTAATTACTTATTTCCCTTGTTCTACATGGTATTTTCGTTGTACCGCCATTCTCGTTATACCGCCATTTTTCTGTTTGCCCCTTACTTGGCGGTATAACGAGGTTTCACTGTAATTTGTGGTTTAAAATCAGATATGTGGGCACTGTGTGTGTGATGCCATACCGCTGAGAAAATCATCACCGTCAGTAGATTTTGCTGTCCTTGCCCGATGGTCAAGTAAAATTGCAATTGTACCATTAACTAAATGCTTTGTGCACTGAGAAATTCTACTCTTTCTGCTGCACGAAATGAACCATTGTTTACCCTTCTATGAAGGTGCTAAACGATTTTTAATTTTAAATCTTCAATATTGTCCTTTTGGAGCTACATTGCCGAGACGTGCTTCCATAGTTATTTCAGGGTTCGGCAGCACTGTAGCACTTTGAACTCAGGAGGAACAGCAAGATTTATTACCCCACAACTGGGAGAAGACGCAGTGTATGAGAGCCCATTTGTGCACGGATACAACTTTTCCACGGTAGCAGGACATCTGCGGCATAGCTTAGTGTCAAGAATTTTGCTTCATGTCAAACAGAAAGGACAAATACCAATAATTTTCAAAAAAAAAAAGAAGAAGAAGAAGAAAATTAGTGTAAGGGCATAACCCAACTATATAATATGAGAACATAGATGTATTCATATGTGTTTGAATATGTTATCTTTGCAGAAGTATCTACTGTTATTCTGTGTAGAAAAATGTAATTACGCCATAAGAGAACACTGATGCCGTGAAAGGCTGGCATAAATTGTACTTTCATATACATACCTTCCCAGTTCAGTTTCAACTTGTTTATTTCGAAGCCTGCTTCATAACATTACATACAATTTAGAATGAAAGGGGAAAAAAAGGCAAGGAAAAAATATGCATAACTGACACCTGCATTTATTAACGGGCATCTCTCTCTCTCATCGTCTCTCTCGTTCTCTCTCTATCTCTATCTCTCTGTATCTTTTTCACACACATACACACAATCTCCCCTTCTGATATGAACAGTTAAGCAGCAATTTCCACAAAATCCTACTAGATCTGACACATTTATACTTATCCATCGCACATCCAACTTACACTTCCCCATCACCACCTTCCCCATCCTTCTTAACAACATTGCCCTGCCTTTTGTTGCACCAACAAGTGTGCCAGAAAAAAAAAAAATGTCTTACCATTGTATGAACAAAAATTGCTGGACAGATGATCCGTCTCTTAAAAATGTTCATAGCTGATTAAAGTTGGCTGTCATCTGTGTCATTTCAAAGATCGCTGCTGCCTCCTGCGCCTTCAGCATTAGAACATGCAAAGCAGCTTCATCACATTTGATAAATCTTACTGTGCCATTTTTGTTTTGAATATATCAGTCATTTCTCTCAACGGCGATGGGTTATCTCTTGGATGTGTTTATTGCTGTCAAGTTGGCTGTGATGAATGTTCCTGCTCAAGACACCCTCTACAAGAGACTGTATCTCTTACTTTATGCCCATCTGCATGCGATTTTTCCCTCCGTTTGGAGGTTCCGATCATCTATAGAGCTGGCTGCATCTTGGCGAGGCACCCTCAATAAGTTAATATTAATAATATCAAGCATGTCTGACAATAAAACAAAATGCTGTGTCCATTAGTTGATGGGCTTTGACAGCTCTTGAAAAATCTTCCCGATCTTGACTTACGGAATTGTGTCTGGAGCATACTACACATTTCGTGCATACCCGAATCAATTTCCTGTCTTGACATGGCCAGTGCATTCCAAAAATCGCTATGGACATAGAACAATTGCTGCCAAGAAATACATCTGATTTATTATTCTATATGGCTATATTAGCTTTCCAATACAAGGATTGGTCGACTATAACAACATGTGCTACGTGAAATATTTCAATTTGGTCTACGAGATAAAGCAGTGTGGAAAAGACACAAGAAATGAGTCTCAGGTCAGTCACAGGAAAAGAGTTACTCTGATCCTGATGTTACTAAATTCTTATCAGTTATTTTATTAAAGATTGATCAACGGATATTATGCATTTGTTTCTCGTTATGGAGTGTTGATCTGTGTAATCTTCGTAACATTTTCTTCAACTCTCCATGTTATCATACTTCTTTGATCTCCGTGAGCGCATTTTTGGAGATATCGTGTTAACGGGACTGGGCAATAAAAGTGACCTTTTTTATATATGTCCAGCATCTCATGAGTATGGAATAGAACCTAAAGTTGCATTTTTTCCAATGTTTTAAATGAAATTTAAATATGTTAGCACCCTCCGATCAGGGTAAACAATGGCTTGTTTTGCAGAGAATAATGTGCAAAAAGCATTTCTTTTGCATTCAATTTGTGGTGCTATTTATATAGACAAAAAAATTTCCAGCCCCGACTATAGGCCAGGTGATTGTCATTCCTAAAATAAAAAGTGGAGAAAATCATTTTTGTGGTTTTTGAGTGATGTTAATTTTTATGTGGTTAGTTGTAGTTGCTTGAAAAAAAAATTGACTTAATTTACATAAACTTTGAAGGTTATGCACTAATTTATGGACATCTCAGTAGGTTTTCTTAAACATGGCCAATTTTAGAAAATGAAGAAATTTCAGAATTTGGTAGATTTTCGGCAAACTTTTAAACCCATAACTTTTTTATTTATTGACCTATTTCAATAAATAAAGTATCAAAATGCTCAGAATAAAGAGATCTATGAGCTGAAAGTCATTAAAAACCTCTACAATAGAAATGAAATTTTAATTTTAGTTTGGACTACCTAATTCAATGGTTTTGTTGTGCTCATTACACAACTATACGGGCCCTAGTTTGTTCCTCATATGAAAGGATTAGTTGTTCAGATTACAGTGACAAGAACTCTCAAGACCGCACCTGTAAATTACTGTGGGTTAATGATCTCCAATAGCACAAAATGAGCATGGTTTTAGAAAATCACAATGACAGATGCCCTTTTGGGACTTACTTGGGAGGGAGAGTTGAGTCAGCAGATAGATTGAAAGACTATATTGAACTCAATGTAACTTTGTAAAGTCACCTCTTAAATGGTGAGCCTCAGATGATATATAAACTGTAATGCTTGTAGAATCTAAAAATTGCAGGGTTACAGCAAGATAACATCCATCAAAACATTAGAAAATAAACATTGTTAAGAAAAACACATTGGCATATGCCGCAGGAGAGGTAGGGGATCATTTACTGATCAAGATAGACCAAGAACTATACTGGATTGAAAGTTAGGCCACCTCTTAAATGGTTGGTCTAGAGGGTATAATTACTGTAATGCTTGTAGACCCTGAAACTATAAGGCAACCACCACCAAAACATTACAAAATAGATAAGTTTTAAGATAAATACAAGGGCAAGAACTCCTTGGGAGGAATTAGAGGGGAGGGGGATGTGGGATTGATGATAAAAGGATCCCAAGCCTTTGTTATAATTGCAGAACTGTCATTCTGTTGTGTTCATCCACCAATGTCTTCATAGCAACAACAAATCTTGGTCTCAGATATGTCCAGAAATGTTATTATCATGAGAATTGGAAATAGAGGATTTTCCACACAGAAAATGTTGCATCCATTGATGCATTGTAGCACAAACAACCGGGTATTCTAGAGAGTTGTCCTGCAGATTTTCATACTATACTATGTTTTCTTGTTGAGTAACCTAGAAACTTTTATGAAAGAGTGAATATTCGATTTAGTGACTGTAGGTTGCAGTCAGAGAGCAGCGCTGAATAGGGCTATCTTTTAGACTCTATAACTTATATTTGAATAACTGCTGCAGTATCAAACTTCACTTAAAGTTACAGCAAAAGTCACAATTTTCATTGACCTACAAAACATATTCGCAACATTGCTAATTGGTGCGGTAGGTGGCAGTCTCAGTTTGGTTGGTCCTAGCATAGTACCTAGGATTTCATACTAATCCAATTTGAACAGTTGTTGAACTTTTGTTGCCAGGATGTCAGTGCTCTCAGTTCTCTCCCCTTGCCTGGCCATGAAGTGGGACAAGTCTGGGATATTGAAGGCAGATCACATGTTTTCTGCTTGAGCCACAAGAAAAAGAAGTCTTTAATGTATCAAGTAGACAGTGAAAAACAGTTGAAAAGGTTGGTTTTGATATTTTTAGTCATATTTCTTTCTTCTGCGCCATGACCGAGATGTTTCTGTGGATTTATATTATGGCAGCTGGGTAATAGGTGCTGTTGATAGGGCTTTTTATTCATATGTTCCTTTTGTGGTCATTGAGGCACAATGTCAAAAATATAATGTCGATGCACATTTCTCAACAGACATAAAAATAAATCTATTGCTGTGTCCTTTGAACATTTAACTGTAGCAGCTGACTGGCATGTGTAAGTTGTATTGCTCTCTGTGTTTGTTTTAACCAACACTGTATGATCTCATTATGCCAGTCGAATTACTCAGAACCTTTTAGCAATGGCAAGCAGTATTTTGATCTTTACAAATAGGTGAGACATTCCCTGACCAACTTTTAGTATTGTTGTAAGACTGCAGAGCAAAATAATTTGTATTTTTCTCATATTTTCTGGCATTCTTCTGGGGTGAAGTGAGTTGTGTTCATTCACAGATGGTGTTTTGAGATCTGTGTTGTATGTCTTTTTTCTTAAATTATCTATGATAAAGTGTAGTTTATGTGGATTAAAATAAATGGCAGATTATATAACTTGTGAAGCGTCTGTAATAGTGTTCATAGTTGCCTTGTCCTAATGCAATTGATCTAACATAACAGTTCTAAAATTTTGAAATATTGTAGATGATGGTCATGCAGACGTTACTAACGCTCATGGCAGTTTTATAAGTAGATTTGTCTGTACACATCGAATGTTCTATAGTAGTAATCCAATGGAAAACACTTACATTTCTGAAGGCCTTTCGATGCAACCTGCGCATCATCGTCAGCCTTAATGAGAGCTTTGGTCTTTCGCACCAGATTTGAGTTGTGTTTTGCCCTGATGTTGTATGTACCTCTTGTTAGTGAACACTACTCCGGCTCTTGGGATGTCATGGTTGTTGTTCAGACTTGTTGTTTATGAGATGGGGTGTGGTGTCTATTTGTAGCGCCTCGTTGAGTTGCCATGTGAGGGCATCTCTGTAGGTTTCAGTAATAGTCATGGTGAACTTGGTTGGATATGTCTTGTCTCCGTGTGCGAGTTCCATATGTCTGTACAGGACTGAGTGTTTATCCTTTCTGATCAATGCTCTGTTATGTTCCAGCCCTCTAGTGTATCCATTTCTGGAACTTTCGCCAATGTAAACGTCATTGCAGTCGTTGCACTCTATTTTGTATGTGACGTTTTCTTTCCTACACATACCCTTTCTTCCTGTGCAGCACAGCTCTCATTAAAGCTGACGATGATGCGCAGGTTGCATCGAAAGGCCTTCAGAAATGTAAGTGTTTTTCCATTGGATTACTACGATAGAACCTTCAATGTGTACAGACATAATCTACTTATAAAACTACCATGAGCAATTCTAAAATTGGGAAATGAGATTGCACCTTTATATAATACACCACAAATCTACATTTAAACTCTTTTAAACAGATGGATGGCAGTACTGGACAGACTTACACAAGCTGAGCTTCTTGATGAAAATGCTAGACTTTCTTCACAATCTAATAGCAGCCAGGGATCTGCAGCATCAGACACAGTGGCCAGCATCCATCACACAAACTGCACTAGCAGCCAGGCAGACTCAGGGTATCCAGAAGGCAGCAATAACAGTTTGGCCAATTTTGCTTTGGATGACAATGTTGATGCCGATGGGATTAGTCAGTATGATAATGTTGATAGTGTGGCCAGCTAACAGACTTGTAACCCCTGAAGGCTGGAGCCACAAAGCTGGGAGAGATTTTTCAAGCATATTTGCAGAAAAGGCAAATGGAGAGTCAGTCCTACATGAAGTATTTGACCAACCTTTCTCTTGCCAATACTTTCCCACAATTTATGGATGGTCTGACAGCACTTTTCTCTGCAGCCAGGAAAATTTACCTGTCCATCGAACAGAAATTATGCCTGCTCCAGCGTAATAGTTGGTTATGACCATGTAATGGGATAGAGTTTCTTTTTATAGGAGTCTGTTATGCTTATGTTGTATATAAAGCGATCATTGATTTAACAGTGGAATGATGGACTAGGGGAGATCATGTGAGTTTTGCCAGTGTTAGGAGAAGCCACAATGTCTATGGGGAATCAGCTTTACAAAAGCTTGACTTGCTTCCTTGGTGATGGATCTGTCAGAAGTGTATAGATTTTGTCTGTTAATTCAGGGCTTTAACCCTTAACGTGCGATTTTCGCCTTTTGGCGAAAGGTTCAAAACGCGTTCTGGTAGCGACTTTCGCCAAAAGGCGAAACCTATGGGGTACCACTTTTCCGGTGCGAATAAAGAATTGTACGAAGCTTTGATTATTTCTGGGTGATGTCCCTTGATTCGCAACGGAAAG
Organism: Ellobium chinense; assembly: GCA_033807755.1. Classification (NCBI taxonomy): domain Eukaryota; kingdom Metazoa; phylum Mollusca; class Gastropoda; order Ellobiida; family Ellobiidae; genus Ellobium; species Ellobium chinense. Next base: position 1,633,011 of record JAWQUT010000126.1, read on the forward strand.
CTCCGCATGCTGAATTTTTTTCACGCCCGAGCGCTTGAAACTGTCAGTTATTGACGTATTGGTTGTTGTTTACAGTCTGATCATGGAATCAGATGATGAAGGGCAAGTTTATCGTCACGATAGTGATTCTGACGAGGATGTCGGAGCTGAAAGTGACGATTCATGGTCGAGTTTCAATGGGAATGGGGAGTTTACTAGATTTAGCGATGACGATGAACTTGGACCCACGGGTGATGGAAATGGGGGACCAAGAAGGGGCGTGTCCCAGGTGGGCGTGACCCTGGGTGGAATTGGGATATTCTTACTGATGAAGAGACTGGCAATCCCACTGAGTGGCTGATCAATTTCAGTGAAAACTCAGTAGGAGTTATGAACTTAGACCTAGACAAAATTATAGTCCTGCCATGAATATCTAGTTGCTGACCTACAGTTTTTTTTCTCCAAATCATCCAGTTGCCAATTATTTCATTATTCATTCCATTGTCGACTGCTACTTTTACAATTAGTTCAAATAAATAACACAAACAACATTGCAATTTCTCTGTCAGAATTTCATTTCCATTTATTTTTCATATCTTTCAAACCTTCAAACAACATCTAAGTACACATTTGGTGCTAAAGTCACAGGTTTTTTTCAATAATACATGTTTTTAGGTAAACTCATCATTTTTCAATATGGCCGCCATGATCACATGACCTAATTTGCATAATTGAATGCACTATCATATAGCTGGTCCATATCTGTACATGTCCTGAAAGTTTCATGCCTCTGCTATGTTTAGTTGTTATGTAACAATTTTTTTTCGAAAACACCATTATTTTGTCTTATTTTTCTGGAAACCCTTAGCAACCAGGATTACAACCTATATAAAAGGCCTTAGCACCTTAAGGGTTAATCAGTTCTCATACAGCCAAATTATGTTGACAATAGCACATATCGAGGGGTGCCTGTGCAAAGACCATGATTCAAAATTTTATGAATTTTACTTTTTTACATATTCTGTTTCGTCTTCGTATGCTACATGTTTCTGTGAAGTCCAAATCCGAGTATCTTAATTAATTACCTAATTATTAATTATTGCTGTTAATGAAGTCTGCACAAAAGCCGTATCATGAAGAACGGTGACAAAGAGATCTATAACCTGCATTTCCGTGACTGCACAAAGACAGTATCTCACATTACGGCTTTCAGGCAGGCTCACAATTTTGAATGTAGTGTAAAACTGCCAGCACAAAAGCCTTACCTTGCGTTACGGCTTCTGTGCAGGACTGCGAGCTGGAATATTTACAGATTTTTGCATGTGCAAAACCTGTAATTCACAATAAGGTTTTTGCGCAGGGAGAAATTCGACAATTTTCAGACATACTGGTGCGCATAGATCGTAACTATGACATTACATGTCACTATACTATTCTCTAACTACTGCATAGTAAGTATAGTGAAAAAATGCTTTCAGGCTGTTTGTATAATCTTTTTTCTTTGTCTCAGCCCCGAATAACCCTCTTGATCAGTTAACTTATTGAGTTCTCACTATTTAATTCATCAATTTCCCATGCAACATCAGACTCTACCCCCACCCCCCCTTTCCCTTGCACTCAGTATGCCTTGTACACCTAAGAGTTTTGGTCGTGATGTGTGGGTGAAACTGGGGTAAATAAAGGCGATAGCTTTAACAATATACTGTATAAAACACAATGCCATGGCCCTCATTTCTATGTAGATAGCATGACCACAGATTAAGTGAAACCCCTGTCCTAATGGCACTAACTTAACAATCACCCTGGTCACAATCACATCTTCCTTAAGGTTTGTGATACTTATTAGAAGGGCAAATCACTCATTGTGTACAACCCAGTTAATCCACTAATATATAAAATCCCCCTTTTTTGGGGTCCTGCCAGCCTGTGTTAGGGTGTAGAAATGTGTAAAATGACCTGTGATCTAAGTAAAGCATCCAATTTTCAGGTACAATTTGAGCCTTCTAGATAAAAAAATAAAATGTGTAGGCCTATGTATTGGCACGCGGTCAAAACCAGCCAAATAAAAAATTGGGGATCAAATCAGAATTTGAGGTGATCTTTTTCAAAAGATATTTGTGAAAAATTTTGGGCATTGACCCCCATTTTTCTTCCTGATTAAAGATCGGGCAAAAGAAGTACTTTAACCTCCATGGAAGAAATTGCCCCAAATCACAGTGGTATACAGTGAAACTCGAATATAATGAGCACGGATAAAATGAGTTCTCGCATGTACCGAGCAAAATGAAAATCCCCGGTTTTTTTTCTTCTTTGTAATAGTAAACTTGCCTTTCATATAATGAGCGCAAAATCCGCTAAACGCGGTCCTAACGAGGTAACAACCTGCAATTAAGCCCTCGCAACCCTTTCGTCCGCAATAAAAAAACTTTCAGCGGCGAGGAGCTCGAACGTTTAGGCTACGTAATAATTGCCAACAATAGGCAAGTCTCGCTGTCTCGCTTATGTAATTTACAGGTAGGATTACCGGTACAAACTAGTTGCGCGGTAGGCCAAGAAGCGGGGATGGGAAGGATGCGATGGAGATGTGACCATGCGACGGGAGGAAGATGGGATTGATATGCTCGGCTAATGATTGGCCAAGCCTGTTGTTTAGACCAATCATTGCGCTAGGCAATTTTGATTTCAATCATAACAATCGCAGAAACTGTGATTACGATCGGTCAGTCATTTGTTTCTCGAGTGCAGAGTTAAGTACCCTGTTAAGTAAAGGGTTTTCACATAGACTTACAGGGCTAGACTGCTCACTCAGCCCGTGACGTCTCCTGCCACTATTAAAACATGGCGGTACCTGGCCACGCCGCGGGGCCCCCAGGTTTGTGGCCAATTTGTGGCATGCTGGCATGTTTACCTGGGTGACCCCTGGGTAGACAAGGCGCTTCCGCTCTACCCGCAGCCAGCAGTCTAGCCATGTTAGATCTAGTATATGGGTCTCCCTGACACAACTGACAGTTTTTACATGATTTTCAGTGGACCATGCGTGTAACGAACCATCGGTTCTAATGAGCACTGACGGCCGGTCCCGACGACCTCGTTATATCCGAGTTTCACACAAAATGTTAATAGGGCCAAAAGAAGAAAAAACAATAGGTGTCAAAGACCTTAAGCTTGCTCACAGATATGGGGTGAAAGGTGAAGCATAAAACACAATAGAGCAACATTGAGACAATGTACTCCCTGATAGGTCTATTTAACTACCCTATGGTTTTTATTTGATTATCTCTGAAGTTCTACCTAACTTTAAATACCATCCTCTAGCCAATAACTTTCCAGTCAAGTTTTACTCTGTTATCATGAATAAAAGTGATACACTGCCCTACAGTATGAAGCTTTTTCACAATAGTTTCTAGAAAGAAATCTATTAGTAGACCTACATCAAGTCTACAACAGAACTCTTCATAAGACAATAATATTCATGTAAGTAGACCAGCTTCAGTATTAATTAACACTGTTCATTTGTTTGTATCTTTCATTCTCTTCAGACTGCTTCCTTTTCTGTCCCCTCTCGCCACTTGTTTTCTATCCACACTCCTCTCTCTCTCTCCCTCTCTTTGTCTTTCTCTCGCTGTACATTTCTGTAGCTACAGGGAAAAAGATGCAAATGAATGTCTCCGCGTGCATGGGTGTGTGTGTGTATCTGTGACTGTAATTAGGAAGTGGCTATGCATTCAGCACTGAAGTAGGAGAAAGTGATTGCTTTGGAATTGAAACATATGGTACATCCCATTTCAAGTACCCTGTTACTTCATATACCTCCTTAGTACAAGTACACACCTTATGTACCAAATTTTTGTTTACCTATGTAAAATATACCTTGATACAATGTTTACTTATTACATATAATCTCTCTGCAATCTATAAACTCAAACAGTCTCCCTAAACATTTTCCCCTAGAAATCAACCTTGGATAGGGTATAAGAGTTGACGGAAATAAAGAACATCTTTGTTTGCCCCGATTTTTTTTCTCTTTAACTCAATAAAATTTTTACGCATGTAGCGAACAGATAATAAAGAACTGACGGATGAAACGAACCCATCTCGGTGCCAGAGTCTGTAGTTTTCCTCTTTTTTCGTAACGGAAATAACAAACTGGTCCGAACATCCAGTCTGCAAAGCTAGCCTAGACTTAGGCCCAACGAAAACAGCCGAACAAGTTTCGGCCACTTGCGTCTGTAGACAGAAGGTCAGCCGGCCTATTACACATGTGGGGAAACAGCAATCAGCTGTGTTTACATTGAAAACCGGGTCAGACATAAAATATTGAAAGAATAAGATAGACAGCGCATCATAAATGTTGGGTCAGCTGTGAATATAGTCTAAACCTCAGCAATTACCGACATGTGGGATTGTGGATCAGTTTGATTAACACAGTGACTGTGCAACAAGACTGTACACTTAGAAATCGAATTTCCTGATAATTTAGAGATTCGAGAACTTCCTGACTTCCTGTTCAAAACAGAGACTAAATAGATCCACACGGTGCAACACGCTGTTAGGCTATAGGCCCTATCCAACAGATAGACACTAGACTAGAACAGTACACGATGGCATCGAGAAAGAGAGCTGCATACACTCTGGATTGCAAGAAGTAGAGTTTTTGTGTAAAGACTAGGGAGGGGAGAGGAGTTTTAAAGATTTTAGATTTTTGTTTCTCCTGGTACTTATTAGTGGCTATACTTCGTTAACAGAGGACACCTGTCATTTACTGCACCAATGTTTTTTCATATTATGTAAATGAGGTTGAATGAATCATTTATTTTCAGTTTGAACCTGCGGATCTTCATTGTTTTGTATTGTGTGTTGTGTTTTGGTGAAATCTGGGTGGTGGATGGATATAAAGAACTACTGATATAAAGAACAAATATTTTTGCCCAGACCTGTTCTTTATATCAGTGTTCCACTGTATATGAATATATGGCTCAACATCACATGCATGTGGCAGTCAGTCCAGTTTCACACTTACTCTTTGCTTGATAGGGTTGGTGACGATAGGCTAGAATAAAAAATTCTGGACAATGGACTGGCCTACTCGTAATGCAATGGAGGTGATGACATCTACTGTAATGACTGCAGACCATGTACATTTACAAACGGCTGCCCATATATCAAGGGTTAGCAACCAAAATGGGTTATGTCCAAAATGCATAAGAGGAGAAAAATTAAAGTTGAAATTTTGTACATAAATAAAAATTCAAAAACTGCAATATCTTGACTCTGACTCTATTATTGTTAATATGTTATCGGGTAAAAAATAAGCAACATAATATTGTTATGTAATTTCATTATGACTTTACATTAAAATGCCTATTTTGGGACATAGAACATTGTGGTTGCTAACTCTCGATATTTTCAACACATGCACACAAGATTTCTGACAGATGCAGAGGCACCCTAAATGGGTAGTCTCCAAATCTGTCTGTCTTTCAGTGTCTAAATAACCATCAAGTTGGTTCCATTTTGTTCCCTTACTACGCATGCAAAATATGAAATCTCAAAAATAATTCATGAAAAGGAAATAGCTGTACAGAATTTCTCTGTAAATGGCTACTACCAGACTTCGGATTTCTCCAGATTTTACTTTTTTGTATGTGGAAAAAGAATGGATATGACAGTCTGGATCAGATGATGGATTGATAAATTACAAAAACAGATCTAAATTCTAATTCCTTTCTGAATTGAATTTTGGATTTGATTCTAATTCCAGTTCCACCATTAAAAAGGGAATTCAATTCCATTTCAGCAAAACCAGAATTAATTCTGGATTTATCCGCTCCAGATTCTGATTCTGCACAAGCCTATTTACTGGTAAATCACAGTTGTGTCTTGTTAATCCGGACTCCCAGAAACTAGAAACCTTGTTTAACCAAATGCATCATATAGTAAGGGTTTTTTCCCCTGTATCTTTGCCACTGATAATTCAGAAATTCGTGCTTCAAATCTGTACATGAAATTGGGGAACACAAAGTGTATTATTTGTGTTATGTGTTATAATGTGATAGTCAAAAATCATGAAAATACTGATTATGTATCGCTGCTATCTATTCGCTATTCACATTTTCACAGGTCTGATTAAGTGACCATTGCTATGTGATGACAACACAGAGGTGTGAAACTGTAAAACTGTTACACTAAGTTGGTCTATGAGTAGACTCATAAAGCAGTGCATAAAGTCCTTCCAAGATGTTTTGTTGTCTTAGATGATCTTTCCTTATTGTTGCTGTTGTAAGTTGCTATAATGGCAGAAAGAGAAAGAGGAGGGGGCGGGGTGTGAATGGGGGGGCTGGGAAGGTGGGTAAGGGAAAGGGCTTGCATCTGATTTCAAGGACAAAGGGTGCAGTTATATTGTTGTTCTGCTGTGGTTGGTTTAATTTCAGTTTGTGTCACAAGTTCAATCTCCTTTCACTTCCTCTGTTCATAAAGGTACATGTATCGTTGATAGGTATTTCTGTTAATAAGTACACTTTTGGTTGGTCCCAAGGTTTATGCATTATCCATGCTCCATTGTGCATCTAAGTATTGTGTTTACTGTTAAATAGATATGCTGTTCATTATGGCAGTGACATAAAAATAATCTATCATGTGTGGAGAGAGCAGGCAATTGCTACATAGCTAAAGGAAGAGTGTAAGAACAGGCCTATAGTTAGAATAGTAGAAGACTTATGATTATATTCGGAGTCTGTCAATAGAGAACGTAGACACGAAGATCTGTAACTGTGACAAAAAATTTTGGTCAATTACCTTTTGAGAAAGCTTGTACAGTGGACCATCATGTTTAATGACACTGGTAATAACGACATCTCAGCAATGACGACAATATCTTTAATCCCCATTTTCTTGCTCTGTATAATCTATATTAATTAAACTCTTCAGCCAAATCTGTGTCACAGATTTCTTGAGGACTACGTAACATAAAAAACATGCGGTTTTCACCTAAATTCGTAGAAAAATACACAAGTAACTATACACATCAGTCCTCTTAATTTTCTTTACCCTTTTTTAAAAAAAAGAAAATGTATAGCAACAGAATACAATCTCCGATAGATCTTTTCAATCCGTCCGATTCGCCAATCGTCCAACTTTTTCACGGAGTCTAATGCATTTGTCTATGATGCCTTTCGGTGCTCTAGGTATTCTTTCGCCACTGGTGCGTTGTCTGCCTGCCCATTTGTAAAATGGGGTGTTAGTCTTGTACTTTATAAATTACTTTAATAACAAACACCGTTAATCAAAACCCAGGTAATAGCAAGAGAATTTCTAGCAGCCAGCTGGCCTCATTTCAGTTGCGTAAGTTTGCCAGACTCACACTGTCAGTCACTATGCCAACACACTGCCACATTGTGCCTGTCTCTCCGTTATGCACACTTTCATTGATACACTGGATCAGCTTATACTTATGTTCTTCACATCGTTATTTCCCCGTTTCATTAGCCTTTGCTTTTCTTATTCCTACATTGCTGGAATAGCGAGACCTCGGAAACAACGAGACATTTGTATCAGAAGATTGCGTGTCGTTATAACCAAGTTTCACTGTAATATGTAAGAAATTGTTTCTGAAAACCTGTAATGAATACTTGTTGCGGCATTACTTTTTATTTGTTACAACAACCCTGCCAAATAAAGTTACACTAGAGTTCCATCAAAAGAAGTAGCAAAAACCAAAATTCATATTTCGTAACGAGATCTCGCCAAAGTTTTGGCCTAGACAAGATTTAATGACATTGACCTCTGCAAGTTTCAATAGCTCTACAGATCATTCTTCTGTAGGCTTTGAAAGACAGGAAGTGTATGGAAATTTTTACTAGCAATGATGTGCTAAGGCTATTTCAGAAGGTGACAGGGACTGTGTTTGATGGAGACTTGTATGGTTTTTATACCAAGATGAACTAACTGTACTCGTGATGTTTGACTGTGGTTATTATTATGTAACTTGATGTTGCAACTTTTTTTATTATGATTATTTTTGTTTGTATTATGGGAATTTTAGTTATATGGATTTATCTCCCTTTTTGTTGGTAAATGAAATTGGCTGTCTGATTGTGAGAAGATTAAGATTGATATGAAAGTAATGAAAAGGGATGAGAAAATTCCACCTTGAATTGACTTTGCAAATTTCCAGCTCTTTTGGTACTGCTGAAAAGTACAGTCATTTCAGTTTGGTGACTTGGCTGGGAATAATTTCCTTCATAGTGCCTTACTGCTCAAACCAGATATGTAAAGTATGTATGGAAATATGAGAACAACCGATAAGTCAGCCAGGATGCTAGTGAAATAATATTTGAAAACTGAATAATGAAGATCAAACTTGTGTGAAAGTTAAGTAAGGGTCATTAAATTCTTTCTCTTAAATTTTCTCCCATTTCTTAGCTCCACTGTTGGTTATCAATTTTACTGGTGCTAATACTGCATTTGTTTGTAATACTGCTGTGATGTAATGTATTGAAATGAAATGCAGCTTTTCATTGCAATATCATGCACATAAAGACCTGTCAGGCGCAATTCTTTGATGAGCAGCTCCCTCCAAGTTAGATGCAGGTTTTGTTCTCACATGTGAATATCCATTTGACCACAAATCCTTGTTATCACGACTATCAGACATCACACATATCAGCAAGACTTTCAAGGGGCTGGGTGGGGAAGGACAGAGTAATACTTTCTTTCACTAAACACAATATTCATGACACCATTAAATCTGGAATGACACTGACATGTATTTTCTACAAGATAGCCAACAGAGTACAAAATATCCTTAACTACACATTTCTGTAATGTGTGATAACATTATCAAAAGTGTTCAAAAAACAAAAAGTTTTTTGCTCAGTATTTAAAATTTTCTCAATATACCTCTCTAGTTACAAAGCATGTGTACTTTGGTGTTGTTTTGTTAGATTTCAGAGTGAAATTCAGTTTGATAACAGGGAGAATTCATTGTTAAAATGTTATTACAAAATAAGAAATGAGCTTTAAGTGTCTGATTCATCCAGAAAATAGTTGGGAGCCCCACTAAAGGGAGGAGCCTTCTTTTTCATTGTTATTTTTTCAGTTATGTTTAGCAACTTCTACACTAAGCTTAGGCAAGATGAAAATAATACATGGAGATTTTGTTTTCCTGATATCCCAACCTTAAATCTTGATTAATTTTCAAAAAGTGATTGTTGTGCTCGCAGAGTCCAGTCCGAGTCAAGTTGTCACAGTTTTCTATTGAATGATTGATGCAGAATCATGAGAAAATATAAACGTGTTAATGCCTCCAGCAGAGAAACATTCATTCTTGGAATCTGTAAGTTTCTCAGATCAAATGTCAAGTTTAGTGCACAAACCAGACTAGATATATGTAACTGGCCTTGAATATTGGACACACTGGCATACTTGATGTGATTAATCATTATATTCCTAAACTGTTAATTCAATCCAGCAATTATACAGATTCTGATTTTACATTCTAATATAGGCCACAGAAGAGAGACACATGGCACACAATTTTCTTTTGCCAACCAGCAAAACAATAATGCAAACAATGGAGGTATAAAGATGTGTGTATTCAAGTTTTGCTGGGTTTTTGTGTCATTGCATATGAATTGGTATAAAAAAATCACCAAACTTTTTCTCAGTCAGTAAAAATATAGACACACTTGTCTCATGGGTATGAGATGCACAAAATGCAATTCATTAAAATTTTTGTTTCCTATGGAATTTTACTCATTAACTTTTATTTAAATAAAACATCAAGCTACACATGAGATAGGCATGCTTTATAACTATCAAGATATGAAATACAGTCAACAGTGTTTAATCACAGCTCCTCGGGATTATGGCAAAAGTTCAAGTTAAGCAGAGTTGTGTTCAAGTGGTGTTGTTATTTTCGACCATTTCTTGTAAAAGGAGGGGGCAGGGGGACAGTTACCATTTGCCTCTAAGTTTCATGGGCTTGGGACTGTCATAGCCTCAACACTCAACTAATGTGCAAGATGAGGGCTTCAAGTAATGTCCACTAGGACGTCCTTTTTGCCAAATTTGTCTTAAGGGTGTTTAATACCAGGGTTTTTGGTTGTGTTTTTTGTCATTGGCCTCCTAGCCTTTACTTTGCAGGCATCAAGCAATAGGATGACTGGGTTCAACTGCTTTGCACAGTGCAAAGTAGCCAGTGAGCAGGACTTTATCACACTCGTGAACGCCACTTCAATTATTTGTAAATACTATAGAAATTCAGTCCAGCATGGAAGAAGTAGGCCCTATACCTATTGGGGTATACTTAATTTTGAGGTCCACCTGAATAATGACATGATATTATAATAATTGTTGCACGTGAAATTCACATTTGATGACAAGGTATTTTTAATAATAATAATAACTATATGTTACATTTATAAACAGTAAACCTCAGATCTAACGAGGTCGCTAGGACTGACCGTCAGTCCTCGTTGAAGCCGATGTCTCGTTGATCGCAAGGTCTGTGCAAAGTCATGTGAAAACTGGTCTATCTCTAGTGAGAACCTTTAGCTAGAAGGGTACTTAACTTTGCACTTCAAAAATACTGCTGGGTTGCTATCCTTGACTCTAGACACCATTAGTGTGACAACATCGCGAGCTGATACATGTACTGATTTACTTTTTTTTTTAAATTATAGACAAAACAGTGGACATGTTCAGAAACAAATTGTTTCAATCACCGTCTCTGAGTCTGTGATTAAAATTTCGCCTAGCGCAATGTTTGGTCCAAACAAAAGGCTTTGCCAATCATCAGCCGACATATTATTATTCCATCCTTCCATTGTCCATTGCCCTCCCTTTCCCTCGTCCTTGCATTACAGAGACTTCAAACTCCCTTCTGCTGATTGCTCAGATGGTCCTATCTCTTTACTCCATCCCCTCCCTCCCTACTCCGCTCCTTCGCACACGCAGTGTGCCTAGTGTGCCTTTGGACCATTGTTTTCTACAACCTGTATCATGATTGGTTGTCACCAGTGACTACTTCTCACACAGGTGCATATCATCCCAGTTGTTTACACCTGAAGGCAGTGGCTTTTTATCCTTTTGATGAAAAAGCTGCGATAACTTACAGTCCTGTCTCTCTCTCGGTGCTCGTGGACTTACAAGGAAAACAAGCATTAACTAGGGGCGTGGGACCCCAGCAGGTGAGAAAGGGGAAATCAACCGTCTGTGTCATGACATCAGAACACTGAAAGAAATAAAGACGATCCACCCCTTGCCACTGAAAACTTTGGCCACACTATCATCAAATGGTATACTGAAACAGCAACCTCAATATCATAAGCCTAAGAAAAGAGGCAAGAAGCGGGCAGGCGCAGACGATATAAAATTCAAGTTCTCATGGGCAACAAGCCTGACATTCATGGCTCAAAGATAGAAAAGCGTGGGCTTTGTTTCTCTAACTAATAGACATATGTACAAAGCAATGTTTCATCGAGAAGTCCACCAAGCTGAAAATATCATATTTTAACGCACACTCAGTGAAGAACAAAAGAACAGCTATTTATGATTATATTGATGAAAGTAACAGTGAGCTAGTTCTCATCACAGAATCTTAGCTTCGTTCAAATGGGGATGAAGTTTGCATTGCAGACATGCTACCACATGATTTTTCATCTGCCTCCTATCCACGGCATTCTGGTAGAGATAGAGGCCTGTGCATACAGTACTTTATAAGGAGGCACTCACTTTTTCAGTGGCACAGCTAAAATATAGCACTTTTGAATGTTGTCAAGCCATCTTGCAAACAGGCTATGGAGCAAAATATTTTATCTTGATCTATCGGCCACCACCAATGAGTTTAAAATCATAGATTTCATACAAGAATTCACTGACCTACTAGATCAGTCGATCAGAAGACCTGTTGACACATAAATTTTGGGCGACTTCAACTTTCATTTCGACAACACTTCTGATGTTTACGTCCAAAAACTTAAAACTCTAATAGAAGAATACAACTTCATACAGCCCATGGATAAAGCAACACACATAAACATGGCCACATCATTGACTGGTTATTGTGCAAGATGACCCAGGCATCCATGATACTAAGATTGATGATAAGCTGCTCTCTGACCACCATGTTGTGTCATTCCATCTCAACATTTCTAAGCCTGCGCAGATGAGACATCATATCATCTCAAGAGACTTGCAAAAAATCGATGATCGAGAAATGTCACCTAATATTTCATCATCGCTTGCCAGCATGAAGGAAGATGATGACTTGGTAGCTGTCTATAATGAGCAATTATGAGCGGTTTTCGACAAACATGCTCCATGCATCTCCAGATTTATCAGTCATCGTGCCTCTTCTCCATGGATGTGCTTAGAATTAAAGGCAGCAAAACAGCAGCGCCGACGTGCAGAGCGAGCATGGAAAAAATCAAAACTGACTATTCACAGACAGATTTATAGGGAGGAAAACGTCAACGTTAAAAATCTGATGAGGAACTCGAAGAGAAAATATTTTAGTGATAAAATTCAAAATAGTTTATGTAGGGAATTGTTTAGTATTGCAAATAAACTGTGTGGCAAGAGTGGAGCTGTCATGTTGCCACGTAATACAGTATTGATAAAGATAAGATGCCAGCTGCATTTTATAAATTTTTCATTGAAAAAGTTCACACTGTAAGGGATAGTATTAATGCTGATGACACATCTGATTTTGAAATATTTGATGGTCATCATTTTCATGAGTTTCAAGACGTCTCTGAGGAGCTCGTTAAAGAGGTTATTTTAAACTCCTCCCCCAAGTCATGTGATCTTGACCCAATCCCTACAAATTTGTTACTTCATCACATTGATATTCTAAAAGGTCAGATCACAATCATCATAAATGAGTCACTAAGAATAGGAAATGTCCATCGAATCTGGAAGCAAGCTCTAGTCAAACCATGGCTCAAAAAATCCAATTTAGACCCTGATGTCTTGAACAATTATCGACCTGTGTCAAATTTCCCTTTCCTCAGCAAATGAGAAAATTGTATTACTGCAATTAAAAGAACATCTTCATAATAACAATCTGACGGAGAAATTCCAGTCAGCATATTGTGAAAATTTCAGTACAGAATCAGCTCTGTTGTGGGTTTCCTCGGATATTCTTAATGCCAGTGATGCCGGTAAGGTATCGATCCTCGCACTTCTTGATCTGTCAGCTGCGTTCGATACTATAGATCACAATATTTTAATGAAACGATTACAACTGATTTTTGGAATTATTGGTACTGTTTTAAAGTGGTTTCAGTCATATGTTTCTGAGCGTACACAGGCTGTGGCGGTTAATGGGAAGATATCCGAGTTTGAGGAATTAAATTTGGGGGTTCCCCATGGGTCTGTTTTAGGGCCGATCTTGTACACCATTTATACATACCACCTTGGCCACTTATTAAAAGATTATTGCACTGGTTACCATACGTATGCAGACGATACTCTTTATGTCATCACAGCTACAGGATGTGAGTGACCTTATTATAAACACAGAACTATGTATAGAAACAGTCAAAAAGTGAATGACAGTAAAAAACTTAAGATGAATGATAACAAAACAAAAGTTATGCTTATTTCAACAGATTCCAAATTCAAAAATGTAAATGTACCATCAATTTCTATAGATAACTATCAGGTAATATTGAACGAAAAAGCAAGGGACCTCGGAGTAATTTTTGACAACACACTGTCTATGTCTCATCATGTTAACAATCTGATTAAGAATGCCTGCTTTGAACTGAAAAGAATAAGTGGAATTAGACAACATCTTACTGAAAACGCCACAACAAGATTAGTAATATCATCAATATTGTCTCATTTGGATTATTGCAACTCTCTCCTGGCTGGTATCTCAGTAGATAAATTAAATAGATTACAGAGAGTCCAAAATAATGCAGTCCGTTTGATCTTTAAGAAGCGTAAGCGAGAGCCCAGTGAGCCTCTCTTAAAATTACTTCACCGGTTACCAGTCAGAGCCAGAAAGGAGTACAAGATTGCCACTTTTTGTTATAAGACCATAAATGGTAGTTCGCCTGCATACATATTGGACCTGGTAGCTGAGCACAAGCCCACTAGATCATTACGATCTGAAAATGCTTCTTTTCTCCATGTACCAAAAGCAAACATGACAAAATTTCGAGAAATAGCTGTTATGTTCTCAGGACCATTTGTTTGGAATAAACTGCCTAAAAATATTTGTAAAGAAAATAGTCTTAAGTACTTCTAAGAAACTTCTCAAAACGCATTTGTTCAAACATTACTTTGATTGACCATGACAGTCTGCGAAACCAATTTTTTTTTTTTAAACATTGCAGTGCATGTGTACAGAGTGTAGTATGCTTGGGTGTGTGAGCTGAGTATTATATAATCTTATTTACTTCTCTATGTAAAGCGCTCAGAGCCTGTATCTACAGGGATGAGCGCTATGGATGAGCGCTATATAGATGCTATGTATTATAGAATGTTGGTAGCAATTGTTGTGTAAACCTTTGGGAGTTGCTCGCTGCCGATAGTTTTATTGCGGGTGAAAAGAGTGTGCGACGGCCTAACTTCAGGTCGATGACCTCGTTAGAGCCGAGGTTGCTAGAATTTTGTATTCGTTGGATCAGAGTTGGATTTGCTAGTACAGTACATAGAAGGGAGAAAAAACGGGGATTTTCATTTCCCTCCTTGAATGCGAGGTCTCAGGTCTCGTTGAATCCGATCTCGTTGTATTCGAGATTTACAATAGTACCCATCCCTGTACATACAGGCTCTGAGCTCTTTACAGAGAGAAGTAAATAAAATTACATATTATTCAGCTCACACACAGTTGTATGAAGAAAAAGATTTGGGTTCGCAGACTGTCATGGTCATTTTTTATTAAATTTATACTCAGTATCGAGGTTCCACTGTTTGTTTTTGTCGACTTTGATCCTTCTGCCATCAATTCAATCATTGCACAATTTACAGTCACTGAGGAGATGTAATTATCTAGTCATTAGAAAAGTTTTGTTTAAGTGGGAATTGCGATCCTCCATTGTATTGAAAAGTTTTTTCTCATTTATTTCCCGCATTTTTGATGAAGTGTTCACATAAAGACAGATGTAAAGGTAAGGACCAGACAACTGTATGTGTACTATTAATCAGGATTGGGGGCCACTTAGAGTTAACAAGGTGCCAAGATCAAGACCCTTCGTCGATATGTCAAAACATAAAGTCATTCATCACGTATGAAGACCATAGGCTATGAAACAGTGGCTGACTTTGGCAGGGTTTACTGAAATCGAGAAAAAAAGCTTGGCAGAACAATGAGTAAAAATAAAGAAAGGACATGGATGTTTAGTGGCAGTGGATCTTCTGGAAAATGGGTCGTTTTGGCTTTCATAAGGCATGCGTCAGAACATCAATGACAGGAAGTTAAACTACCAGAGGAAGAAGTTGCCTAAACCATAAACAATACATGATAATGGGCCTCTCTAACAGGAGCTATCTTCTCTGGCCGTTGCTCTCTTAATGGGGCCACCTAGGCAACACAGCAGTAAAATGCATTGTTTTGTTAAATGATACTATTTGTGATTGGCTGTAGCTGTTGTACAGGAGCATTTCTTTAGATTACATTTATTTGTTTTCTCTATAGTTTTGCTATTAAAACATAAAAACACAGACAAGTCTAGTTGTCAGCTGACTGTTGTGTGTCTTGTATCTGCTTTTCATTATAATAATGTTCTGTAGCTCTTAGCCTAATGGAGCACTTAATAAGGAAACACTTTATACCTAAACACCAATACTGAGTACAGTATTTTAAGTCCCGATTTTTCTCCTCTTTATTTCTAGTAATTTATTTTCGACTGCTATGTTCACGCTGTGTAAAACCCTTAATAAGCACGGGTTTTCATTCCATTAGTCTCTTAAAGAAGCTCATTACGGCTAATGGTTAGTATGTATGGACGTTTGATTACCTGCACTTGTCGACCAGTAGGCAGTGTTCAAGTACAGTAGCATCAGGTTGTTGTAACGAGTAAAAAAAGTAACGCCGTTACGAGTACTCGTTACTACAGTTTTCGAGTAACAATTACTTACTCGTTACGAACTTCATCTAAAATAACGGAAAAGTACTCGGTACCGAATTTTTGTGTAACAGTTACAAAAGTACTCGTTACTTTTTCGTTACTTCGTATATGTCACGCGCTTGCTTTTAACAGCCAGGATTGGAGTTTCGGGGTGAACAAAAAAAATCAAAGCAAGCTGATGTCGGGAGCAGTCTCCATTGCCCGACCACATATACCTGTTCAAACCAAACTGTCATGAAGATCGTGGTGCCCAAGTAACAGTACCACTGATCATCCGTTGTTTGCTGCCTGAACAGCATCAAGTCATAAGTAGGTAAACAATCGAGATAGGCGCAACCTGATCGCATTGGTAACCAGGGATTATTTTTCAACTGTGTTTTTGCTTGAAATTGAGATGAAAAGGAGCTAGTGGTGGGGCGTTATAATCTGGTGCCGACCCGCAAGGAGGAAGTTGGTGGGGGAAGGAGTGTAGATCGTAGATTATCATAATCAGGCCTCACCTTCGCGCCACCCAGTCGGAAGAAGGATGAAGTGGGACAGGTTGTGTCGTGTCGGGCGGGAGAACCTTGGAAGCGCGTACATTACGCAATTTTCACATTGGAAGCGCGTACTATCGTTCACAGTTGAAGCGCGCACTCTTCATCCTTTTAAACCTTTTGTTACAGGTAAATTTAAATAGTCGATTATTTTTATTTTAATTTCTTATAATCGAACAAGTTGATCAGTCTTGCTGCGGACTTGCCGGTGAGCTGTTTTAACCGGGGGAGCCCGGTGACTACGGCTCTTCTCCAAAGCAGCAAAAACGATCTTTAAAAGTCAAGAAATGAGGGCTCCTACTCATGTTTTTGTTAACTAAAGCTCACTTGGGTTATTATAAACATTATATTGACAGTGTAATTTATATCATTTGTTCATTTGTTATCTCCAGTTATCTGTTGAAAACTTGGTTTTGAAGTTTCGTTTTATTTGTGACATGGAAAAATACCTTACAAGAAACGACAATTTTGGTATTATGATAATCTGCAAGCCTTGGGTCTCAATCAGCATTACAAAAACATAGAGTCCGAGACAGGTCAATGGCTGAAGATGTTTTTTGGGTTACCAGTACTTCCAGCATGTGAAATAAGTCACTGTTTTGCGTTCGTCATGTCGGCCGCACCAGCTTCAGTAAACGCACAATCCTTCGCTGACTATGTGCTGTCTACCAATGTGCGAGATGATGCACTGTTCCCTCCACCAATTTGGGCAAATCAAGCGGAAGAAGGAACCACAACTAATGCATGTGAAAGCTTCCATCGACATTTCGCTCAGTTGTTCCACAGTCCACATCCGAAAATCTTTGAGTTCCTTGAAAAGCTTTCCTCAGAACAGCAAAGGACACATCTTAAGATAAGAGCTGCTCTGACACAAGCAAAGCCAAAAAGGAGGCTGACAAACAAAACACATGCCAAACAATGTGTGTAGGCAACCCTAATCGAAGCATACAAAGATGGGACTGCAATTACGAAGAATTCCTGAAAAGGGTATCTTATAAACTGCACCCTGTTCTCTTATGAATGGGCTGTTTTTACTACCATTTTAACTTTTTATGCAATAAAAGTCACTTATCATCTTTAATGCGACCTCGAGAACTCGAGACAGTTCCAAGTCTGAAACGCAGAGGAGAGTTGTTGAGTGATCTGGAGATGGACAGACAACCACTCTGGTGATGTTGGATAGCAACACGCAAATCGTAAGTAATTAATGTGTGTTGCTCTGTGACAAAATCTTTTTTCTGCGGAATTTGAACACAGACACCAGACCGCTAAAGTGTTTGGAGCATAGCTAATAAGTCGCATGCAAGCCAGAATACGACGTTGTCAGGCTTTATCTTTTCGTTTCACAAAATAATACAACTTACTTATTAGGAGCGAAACTTCAATAATTTTATCATGTATAAAGTCCTCGTTGATCCGAATCGTTTGGTTTTCCTGTGTTTTAGTTCCGGACTACTGGATCAAGCAACGTCTACACTAAATTGTGACAAGACACAAACATATTCACATTGATGACCAGGCAGATCAGAGATAACACAGTAGAACCTCGACATAATGTGAAGGTCGGATGTGATCTATACTTACTAACGCGATATTGGCCTGATCAGCACCTGCGACCGGCTCCGAGCTGCATGTTTTATGACCACGTGCTGTCTCCAGCTTGTTGTGACAGGGTCGATTTCTTGAGGAAAATGCTTAGTGGGATTCAAGATTCAAGATTATTTATTACTCAGGTTTTACAAAGAAACACATGAGCATTAACGTTAGTAACAACAATACGTATTTAAAAAAAGAAAAAAAATGGAATGGACAGGCAAATAATATAGTAACAGTTGCTGTTAAGTGTAGGTGCCATCGGCTGGTATCACAAAAGGCATTCAGTTTTATGGTTTAGAACTATTAAGTACAATTTTGATGAATTTACACAGGTTCTTTAGTACATCATGGCAGGTACATGTCATAAGGTCTTTATATTTCCGCATGTTAGATCTAAAAGTAAACGTATGGGGTATATCGTCGTTGTTCTGTTAAAAAGGCACAAGTGTCAATTTTTCAGAAAATTCTTTTTTTTTTGCTAGAAACATAGTAAAGCAAAAGATACACATGCTACCAAAAGCATAAGCTCGAAAGAAGTACTAAAACGTGTTTTTTAACAGTTTTTCAAAAAGGCACAAGTGTCCGACCACTTTCCCTTGTTCTGTTAAAAAGGCACAAGTTCGCTACAGGTATCCAGAGACAACTTGTGACATTTTAACAGAACAAAATGAAGGAACCTTGAGATCCCTTGTGCTGCGTTATCTCTTAACTATGCTTTAACGGTCCATCGCTTATTGCTAGTTTTACCCTTTTAGCATCGTGTTATCATTTTTAAGAGGTTTACAAGTGATATGGGAATGAATTTGCCGTTGAGCAAAAAAAAAAGAATGTTAATAATATAATAATGACGTCTTTAATAAAAATACGCATTTGATGCGTTTACTTGATCACACAGCCTGTTCGGCGATTATGAAAGTTATGATGTGGTGGTAATCCTCAAACAGGGTACAATGTGTGTCTCGATTACGCCGCGGCACGACAATGGGACGGCGATTCAAAGAAATTCACCAACGGCGGGTACTGTGGACTCGACAAAGGGGCGGTGATTCGAAGAGATTAAGCCATGGCGTCAATCGAACACCTTCAAAGGAATAGACGCATTTGGTAGGTTGATCGTCGCCTGCTACCCGTCCCACCGTCTCCGTTTTTGATACTTTGAAGAAAAGCAACGACCACCTGATTAAAGTGATGCTATGAGACGTCTATGCCATCGCTTTGCCCAAATCAGGAAGCAAGGTTTCCGCTGTCCGAATGGTATAACATTCGTAAATCACCATAATATCTCTGATTAATCCCGAAAATGGTGATATATTGGATATTTCCATAAATCTCCTGGACTATTCTATGAACATAGAATCTGTGGGCACTACAGACCTGCCCAGTAGTGCTACGAAAAAGATGGCAATGATGTGCCCCATGTTGAAAATGGCGTCCAGGGTCATCCCGAACCACCATCTGATAATGTGGCCCAGACGACGGGAGATGATGCAAACCTTCCTCTAGCACCATCTGATGATGTGGCCCAGACGACGGGAGATAATGCAAACCTTCCTCTAGCACCATCTGATGATGTGGCCCAGACGACGGGAGAGGATGCAAACCTTCCTCTAGCACCATCTCATGATGTGGCCCAGACGACGGGAGATGATGCAAACCCTCCTCTAGCACCTTCTGATGATGTGGCCCAGACGACGGGAGAGGATGCAAACCCTCCTCTAGCACCATCTGATGTGATGATGTGGCCCAGACGACGGAAGAGGATGCAAACCCTCCACTAGCACCAGCTGATGATGTAGCCCAGACGACGGGAGATGATGCAAACCCTCCTCTAGCACCATCTGATGATGTGGCCCAAACAAATCCAAACAATGAAACGGCCCTAAAAGACCAACAAGAAAAGAAAGCTAATAATATACGTGGACCTGGGCGTAAAACATTTGATTTTATTTTGTTGAGGAGCGGAGTGGGTAAAGACAAGAAAAGGAGAGCTGCAAAGCAAAAGAGGAAAGGAGGTATTGACAGTGATATGCTGAGACCGGAGAGTGCCGGTCACAAGAAGGTGATTTATGGTGCAACTGTGAAAACAGATCGCGTGCGGGTGACGAAGTTCGTTCCTATCTTTTGGCTGCACTGTCAGCCCTTCCCTTAGGCTTTCTTTCTTTCACGAGTCACGTTGATCTTCCGATCCTTGATATGAAAAGATCCAGCCCAGTCGACTTCCGAAAATAAGGGATCAGCCCACCACTATGTAATGGAACAACAGTATAAATGAATTCAGCAAGTAAAAGGAAATGATCTTTGCCCCTGAAATGAATCCCCCTCCCCTCCCCCTTTTCCGTCTACCAACAAGATTTTTTCCCCCTTTTTCTCTTCCGCTCGTTTTTCGCCATTACCCTACTTTCAAGGTCTTCCCTTTCTCATTTTCTCTTCCCTTCTTCACATTCTCTCTCTCTTTCTCGGCCCCTGAAATTATTTGCACCCGGAGGAGGCGGGGTAAATTCCGACCAGGTACGACAGTTTTAGTTTCATTCTTCTTTTTGCTGACATCATGTTGACACGTCATGCTCCACTGTTTGGATGCTAAGTCCACGAGAAAGGTGCCGCTGTGTCTAAAAGATTGCTGCCGTCTTATGTGTTATTGCACTTCCATATTTTTTATGTACTTGTATCAAAAAATTATTAAAATATTTTACTTTGGGCCTTCCCTAACCACTTGTTTCTGCTTCCGTCTTATGATAAAAAAGACACGTATGCACTATCATTTAAAGGCACTATGCACATTGGGCAAAGAGGGACACCTAAAGAATTCTGACATGCAATGCCGGCACATGGCGACACTTTTGGAGAGGAAATTATCAGTTTAGTTTGATCAGGAAGAAATCTAACACCCGTCCTAGAAAGCATGTGAAGCTGCAATACTGTGCTGTTTATTCAGGCCACTATGGTCTTGGATAGCTGTGCATGCTACTCAGGGTTGTTAAAATTTATTTTTAAAAGTAACTGTCACAATTAGCTTTTCAGTTACTTTTTAGTTACTTTCAGGTCTCAGTTTAAGAAGTGAAACAAGCTTGCCAAAAGTCAACTGGCACATTTTACACAAATTATCACGTTTGTCTTTTGAGTGATATCCATTAAGTCATTGAATGTCTACTTTATTTGTGTCGAAGTCTCACAACAGCAGTCTTTGTTCGTTTTAGTATCAATGGCCGTTTATCTTCTGTGGCTTGAAATGATAGATTTGATTGCCCCCTCCCTCCTTCTCTTTTAGCTCAATGTCCTATTGTCTTATACATGCCTTCCTTCCTTCCTTCCTTCCCTGCATTCCACCTTCTCTCCTTCCTATGTCCAGCCATTCATTACTACAGCTTCCAAGAAGGGTTTTGCCTAAACGCAGTAAGACTTAGATATCAAGTACCGGTATGCCACGCATTCCTCCTTACTAGATATACACTCCTAATGCACCGAATTTTCCCTTCTTTACCTTTTAAAATAAACCTTGATCACAAGTTACAAAGTATACTTATAAAGTATAACCTCACTATGAACTATAAACTTGAATGTGGAATTAAATAAAGGTGAAGATACACCACTACAGAACACTAACAGATGCACAGAGACTAGTGAAAGCCTCGATCAGCCAATTATAGAAGAGGAGATAATGAAAAATATCAACAAACTGAGATCGAACAAGGCAGCAGGAAGGGATAATATTATAAATGAATAGATCAAATGTACCAAACACTTGTTTATCAGATTATATCAAAAACTATTTAATGTTGTCTTCTCAAGAGGCGTTGTACCCGAATCATGGACAATCGGAATTATCAAGCCTATCTACAAAAATAAAGGTGACAAATCAAACCAACTACAGGCCGATAACAATACTGAGTTGCCTTGGTAAACTCTTCACTGCCGTATTAAATACTCGTCTTTGCACATATTTAGAGAGTAAAAATATAATAGGTGAGGAGCAGCTTGGATTCAGAGAAGGATACTCTACGATGGACGGAGTGTTCATCTTAAATTCACTCATAGAGCTAATGAAAACCCGAAATAAAAATATATTTACAGCATTTATAGATCTAAGAAAAGCATTTTCCAGTATCTCAAGGCCTCTTTTGTTCCAAAAGCTAGAAAATATTAAAATAGGCAAGAAAATGTTGAATGTTATCAAATCAATTTACTGCGGCATAAAGTCTTGTATCTCTTTAAATGGAATATATTCACCAATATTTCCGTGCCAAGTTGGCTTAAGGGAAGGCGAGAACCTAAGTCCGGTTTTGTATTCTCTGTACCTTAATGATCTGAATGAATACCTTTTGTCTAATATCCAACGGGGAATAGCAACTGACTACCAGATTAACAACGTTGTTCATTTTCTACATCTTTTTCTGGTTATGTTCGCTGATGACACGGTATTGCTAGCCGATTCCACAGCCAACCTTCAAAACCTCCTTAGGTGGTATGAAAAGTATTGTAACCAAAGGAAACTAAAAATAAACACTGATAAAACAAAGGTAATGATTATGGGAAAGTGTTACAGAAAACCAAAAATGGTTATTAACAATAATGAGCTCGAAGTTGTAAACCAGTTTAGATATCTTGGTGTGACTTTCAGCAAGACTGGTAGATTTGTCCAGACAATGAAAGACAATGTAGATAGGGCCAGAAGGTCTATGTATGCGCTGGTCAGGCGATGTAGAATGAATAATATACCAATTGATTGCCAGATAGAACTATTCTGCAAGACAATAGAACCAATATTACTGTATGGTTGCGAAATTTGGGGATTTGAAGATTCAGCAATACTCGAACCGTTTCGTCTGAAATTCTTTAAGGGCACGTGCGGCAGAACTAGGTGATTTTCATTAATAAAGGGAACTTTGTCATTTTGGGGTGAAAAATGGGTCACGTAGGGCCAGGAGGGAAGATAAACGGGTTTTTTTCGCAATTTCCTCCCTCCGTTGCTATGGAAACGCCAATTGTTTGGCCGCCATATTGGAAAATATGGATGACTTTTGCATAACTTTGAACCCTTCGATCTGGAGAACAATACATGGTAGGATACTGTTGTTTTTTTTTTTCATTTGAAAGATCACTTTATTGAAAATAGAATGTTACGGACTTTTTTTTTATTTCTTGGACAGATTTTTTTTTTATAAATTTAAAAAAAATGTCACAAAAAAAACAGTGAAAATTTTGAGAATTTTCAACTTTAAAAATTAAAAAAAAAAAAAACACAAGATAGACTATCGAAAAAAGCCCACGACATTCTCAAAACGGGCTTGGGGAGTTGTTATGCAAAATTTTATGTAAATTGGACCAGAAAAAGTCAGATCGAAGGGATAGAGTGACGAAAACTGTAACTTTGAGATAATTGACTATAAAGATTACCCGACAGATGCATTTGAGAAAGGGTGATCATTTACCTTTGCATCAAAATACACTTTTTGAGACAGGTATCATGAAAATAACTTCAGGATTCGATAAAGGACTTGTCGCTGTTTAAGAAACTGCCTTAAACTCATTTTACACAATTTTACCCAATTTTACCCCTACAGGGTGCCGCACTTGCCCTTAAAATGATACTGAAACTTAAACCCAGCACACCAGGATATATGATATATGGTGAACTAGGAATATTACCCCTTACTTGTGAAATACAAAAACGAATGGTATCGTTCTGGGGGAGGACCATAACTGGAAAACAAGAAAAACTGTCCTATCTTCTATACAAGATAATTAATGTGAATAAATTATCAGCAAAAGGAACTTATAAATGGCTTAGTTTCATAGAATCTATATTGCGAGATACCGGATATTATCACATGTGGGCACTGCAAACACAAATGGTCAGTTTTTGCAATACGCAACTAAAAAATCGCATTACAGATCAACATATTCGGTGCCCGGACATTATGCCGAAAGACTTTATGCCGAAAGACACTATGCCGAACGGACACTATGCCGAAAGATACTATGCCGAACGGACGTTATGCCGAACGGACGTTATGCCGAAAGGACGTTATGCCGAACGGACGTTATGCCGAATGGACGTTATGCCGAACGGACGTTATGCCGAATGGACGTTTTGCCGAACGGACACTATGCCGAGTGGACACTATGCCGAAAGGACACTTTGCCGGTTGACACTTTTCAGAGTTTCTGCCGCTGTTCTTCTAAATGGTAAGTGTTAGCTGAATGCCGTAAGAGAAAGAGAAAGAAAGCGCAGGAAAGAAAGAACGAAAGAGAGAAAGAAAGAGAGAGAGAGAGAGAAAGAGAGAGGAAATGAAGGATTAATAGTAAAGATGGGATAATAAAAGAAACGAGGACTTGCACTGGTAGTGAGATATATTTAGTTAAATAACTGGAAGGATAAATAATGCTATTAATGAATGTGATACAAGTGAACTAGAGTTTGATTATTCGTCGCTCTTGACGAGTTGAGTATGTGAATTGTATTAACCTTTATATTGCAGTATCAGAAAGATATCTTTTCATTCGCATGAATCTGTCTGACTCGCTCGCAGTGTAATTACACATAATCAGACGCTCGTAAGATACTATTGAACGTAATTTCAGTTTGAAACATCGAAATTAAACACTAACAATTTCAAATCGCTCTTTCCCGTTTCATCTGAACCATTCGCTTCTTATTCCATTTTATTTTATACTTTCAGGCCTAACCATGGAGTTCATCAGCACAAAATTTGGAGGTAGAAAATTACTGTATGAGGGCCAGGCTTACGTTATTGATAAAATAACTGAAAGTGCAACCTACTGGAGGTGCTGTCGCCGTCGGACTTGCAATGCTCATCTAAAAACAGTCAATGACATTATCACTGGCACCGTTCCCGAGCATTGCCATCCCCCCGATGAGGCAAAAAATGTCGCGATGAAAGCAGTCCATAACATCAAGGCTCGGGCGGATGTTTCTGATGAGGCTACCTCAAGCGTGGTCCAGAATGTGATCTCTACTTTCCCCCTTGCAGCTGTCGGGAGTTTACCAAGCAAAGAATCATTGCTCAGAATGGTTCGTCGCAAAAGGAGAGCGCCAGACAGTGACGATATTGCGGATGAACAAAGGCATACAACCCGAGGGGACTCATTTGTCAACTACCAAGATGATGACTTGCTCATACTAACTACTGGAGCCAATCTGGATCTGCTGGCAAGCAAAACTCACTGGTTTGCTGATGGCACATTTGACTCTGCACCCCAAGGCTATCAACTCTATACCATCCATGCGCTGTTGGATCAGTGCAGAACGGTGCCTTTGGTGTACATCATATCAAAGAGTAAATCAGAGGAAACATACAATAAGATAATCCAGCATTCAAAGGACCAGCGCCGATTAGAGCCAGTGTCAATTTTGATTGATTTTGAACGTGCTGCCATCAACGCCTTTAGCAATAACTTCCCGAGCGCAACGATTAAAGGATGCTTCTTTCATTTGGGCCAATGCCTCTGGCGGAAATTACAAGAGTTAGGCCTGGCTGTATGGTACAGACAAAGCCCTGACCATTCACTCTTGATAAAAATGATTCAAGCTTTAGCCTTTGTCATCCCCGAGAAAGTCGCGGAGACTTTCCAGGTACTGCTCCACTCATTAGACGAGGAAGTCGATGCTCTTTTGGGATAATTTTTTGCTTATTTTGAGTCTACCTGGCTTGGCGTTGTACAGCGTGGACGTCGCCGCCGACCTGCCTTTCCAATAGAGATGTGGAATATGTCAGACAGAGTACAAGTCGAGATTCTCAGAACAAACAACTCCATTGAGGGCTGGCACCGAGCTTTTGATATCCGTGTGGCCATCACCCATCCCTCTATCTCCAGGCTTGTAGAAAAAATAAGGAAAGAACAAGCAGACAATGAACTAGATCTACTCATCGAACATGCGAAAGCTGGAATCTCAACAAAGGTCCCGAAGAAGACATATGATGCTATTAACAACAGGATCAAGAATCTTGTCTCAAAAAGGGAAGACATGGAACCTCTTGAGTTCCTGCGTGCCCTTGCACACAATCTGTAACTTTGAATAGCTCAACAATTTTTTTCCATGCTGTCTTTCTACCTGTTTTAGTATTCTGTTTATTAGCATTTTTCCTCTTCTAATACTTCTATCTCAATCTTTCTTCTTACATGTATATTTCATATGAACTGAATAAAGATTTCAAAGAAACAAACCAGCCCCTACCCCACCCCACCTCAAAAAAAAAAANAGTTCCTGCGTGCCCTTGCACACAATCTGTAACTTTGAATAGCTCAACAATTTTTTTCCATGCTGTCTTTCTACCTGTTTTAGTATTCTGTTTATTAGCATTTTTCCTCTTCTAATACTTCTATCTCAATCTTTCTTCTTACATGTATATTTCATATGAACTGAATAAAGATTTCAAAGAAACAAACCAGCCCCTACCCCACCCCACCTCAAAAAAAAAAATGAATAAAGAGCATATTGTCGGTTCGGCATAGTGTCCGTTCGGCATAGTGTCCGTTCAGCAAAACGTCCGTTCGGCATAGTGTCCGTTCGGCATAACGTCCGTTCGGCATAACGTCCGTTCGGCAAAACGTCCGTTCGGCATAGTGTCTTTCGGCATAGTGTCCTTTCGGCATAGTGTCTTTCGGCATAGTGTCTTTCGGCATAACGTCTTTCGGCATAACGTCTTTCGGCATAACGTCCGGACACGCAATTTTTTGAGGAATCTAACCGTTGACTAAAACTGCGATTGTGTTTTTGCAGCAAGTGCTGAAGTTCGGTTCTGACAGTCTGTGAAATGCATACCATAATGCTTGCTCACGTGACCCCTAGTAATTACTGTTGATTCACTCACGAAAGAATGTTGATTACCAGGTTCCAAGCCGACATCACCAACAAACCACCAAACAAAGCTGGTACAGCCGAGTGCTTCCTTCACCAAGGCAGATCAAAGTCTAGAATCTCACATCTGATCAGCCTTCGGAGGGCTGGCTGGCTCTGAAGTGTTGATGATGGCTGTTCCGAAAATAAATCATTGAGATCGCACAGTCTGGGATGTTGAAAAGTTGGTCTAAGAGGAAATAGAAGCGGGAGAATAATACCAAGTAGCACTGGAGATTACTATTTAGTGTAAAGAATAACGTGCTGGAGATGCAGCAGTGACCGGCGGTTTCTTCGAGTAATACTGGAGGTCTGAAGCATATTGAAGCTAATCACGAACCGCGGTTTCAGAGTGACTAAAGACGGAATGCGGCACGCTTCTGTTTAACAGCATGTCCAGATCATTGCTGCCTGAATGGCGATTTATAAGGATTTTTTAAGTATTCCACGAACGTTTGTGTATGCCGCTAAGAAATAGATGGGTGCACATCTGCAAAAAAATGTTGAGGGCGGCATTTTATAAGAAAAGTGTTCAAGAGCGATGTCACAAGCTCTTCATTAAACTGCGGTAATGCAGTTGCCTTCTACAAATGATGGACTCTTCGATAAATCTCGTGTGAACAGCATCGTCTGGAAATTCTACTGGCGAGCGGTTCTCAACTTTTGTATATTTCAGAGGTTTTCATCAGTCAGATGGATATCACTCAAACGACTCACGGGTACTCTTACGTCAGTAAAGAGAAACCATCGCGGATCAAACTGGTTTCTCCCTTTTTTTTTTTTTTTTTTTTTTTTACCTCTCCTTCGCATGTGGGTACTTCCGACGACTTCAGTCCAAAATATCGATTATATTCAAATCTGCAAAATACTCCTAGTCGTGAGAGTGATCTGTTGTGATCCAAAATTTCTTTTCTGTCGACAAATGCATTCTCACTTCTCGGTACCGATGCAGAAGATGCAGTACATGGATCACAGAACCCTAACCTTAGATAAAGTACTGTAAGATCCCAGTCTATAGAGGTGAAAGATACGACCAGCACACTGTTTGCACTGTCATATTGCTGACTGCTGACAGTATGTTTGAAAAAATTTCAAGCTCATGATGACATACTTGGCTTGTCCATGAGAGGATTGAAATTCTCCAGCTACAATGTCGGAATGCCGTCGCCATCAAATTTAGAGGTTTTTGTGGTAACCCACGCATGTTTAAACAGTTTACGAAACACAGATTCGACTTTTAAATCAGTGTGTCCGAATGTTGCCTCTTCCAAGCCTTATAAACATTTCGTAAACCATAGTTTGCCATCAGACATTAGGTTTTCACTATCCTCAGTCTACAACGCCTGTGAGTTTTTACTGAATTTCTGGTTTCAACCAGTTTTAATGTCCCAAAAATACTGCACTCAAGTAAGTGTGAAAAAAACATTTAACAAATCATTCTACATCTAGTCACTGCTGTTATTAATATTTCTTATATTTGGAAGGTTTTACTCCTCAGAATGACGCTCTCGATCAGATCAGTGCGAGTTTTCTTCGCAATAGACACTTCGTAGCGTTGTTTATGAAAATTAAATTTCTTGCTTTTCCCAATAACTTTACAGATCTTCAGTCAGGAAGCTGTGCCTCAGTTTGATAAATTAGAAGAAACTAGAATTTAATAATGGATGACACTGACAGGTGCGACGCATAGAAATCCGTCCCACTAGCTGGAACTCCTCTGCTTTCCTTCAGCTTTTTCTACGACAGTAGGTTGTTGTGAC
The DNA here is from genome assembly GCA_033807755.1 of Ellobium chinense. Classification (NCBI taxonomy): domain Eukaryota; kingdom Metazoa; phylum Mollusca; class Gastropoda; order Ellobiida; family Ellobiidae; genus Ellobium; species Ellobium chinense. The sequence goes on from JAWQUT010000126.1 coordinate 1,661,824, forward strand.
AAAGAGGCAGATCTTTGCTCTATTTGCGGTACTAAATGCTGCTCTCCTTGCTTGCTTTGTGTTTGCTTTCATCGTGTTTACTCAGTAAAATGATATCCAAGACATTTGAATAATTCTTCCACAGGGAGTACTCTACATTAAGGTTAAAATCCTCTCTACTTCACTTACTGTCTATCAAGTCCTAAGACTGAAATATTGTTTTTGTTCAAAATATATTTTGAGCCCCGTGTGTTTACACTATTCTGCGAATATTTGCACAGTAAATGGAAGGTGTTGGTCAACAGTGTGGTGACACTGTGTTCTCGTGAAACTGCCTTCTCGTTAAACTGCATTCTCGTGAAACTGTTCTCCTGAAACTTCGTTGACTTGAAACTGAGTTCGTGTGAACTGAGCAGGGTTGTTAAAAGTTGCTTTTAAAAGTAACTGTTACAGTTACTTTACTTTTCTGAAAAATAATTGTTATACAGTAGTTACTTTACTTTTTTGAAAGCAAGCAACTGTTACAATTACTTTACTTTGAAAGTAACTAGCCTTTAGTTAACTTCAGTCTCAGTTTCTTAGTTAAACCCAGAAACGAAACAAGTATGCAAAAAGTCAACTGGCACCTTTCATACAAGTTATCTCGGTTGTTGTTTTTTTTTTCTTGAGTGATATCCATTAAGTCATTGAATTGATATATGCTTTATTTGTGTTGAAGTCTCACTATAGCAGCCTTGGTTCATTTTGGTATAATGGCCTTTTATTTTAATACCTTTTTTTTTAATCTGCTTCTCCACAATGAACTTAACAATTTTTCGAAGTGCACAGCCTGTTTTAGAGAGAAATCTTCAAAATACAATCCTGTGTGTGTTAGTACAGCGACTTTCAGTCACACAGTTTGTATTTTATTATTATTCCAGTATGATCTTTATGACCCTACAGTTGTGTGTGTCGCAAATCTTGCTTTACCAAACGCATTGTTTTGAAAGCTTCCCCCCCCCCCCNCCCCCCCCCGGTATACATTAGATTTTTTTTTGCAGTGAAATTAAATATCTATGAGATTTTAGACTTGGGATTTGAGAATCAGAAAGCGTAATCAATTGGTCATTTTAAAACTTTGATCTCCTATGGTTTGAAATGATAGATGTAATCGTCCCTTCCCCCTTTCTTTTTTAGCTCAATGTCACAGTTATTGTCTAATAATTGCCTGCCATCCTTCCCACAGTAAGACCTCGATATCAACTACCGGTATGCTAAGAGTTTCTACTTTGTATACATTCCTAATGCATCGAATTTTCCCTTCTTTACCTTTTAAAATAAACTTTGATCCCAAGTTACAAAGTATACTCACTATGAACTATAAACTCGAATGGTCCCACTAAGCATAAAGCATTTTCCTCAAGAAATCGACCCTGTCACAACAGAATGGAGATAGCACGTGATGATAAAACGTGCAGCTCGGTGCCACCCGCATGTGCCGATCAGGCCAATCTCAAACCTAGCTGGACGGGATTGGTGGAGAGAACCACGACACTGGACGGCGGATTCACTTATGACTCGTGACGCAATGGGGGTGATATCTCTGTAATGAGTGCAGGCCAGGTGCGTTTACAACCGGCCGACCGTATCCTCTTAATAAGTACAGTGGAACCCGCTTAAGCGGGACTGCTCCGTTCCCGACGAATCGTCCCCCTTAAGCGGGCGTCCCGCTTAGGCGGACTATCCATTATAAAGTGATTTCTTAGCTAGTTTGTGCGTTTCATTCAAGTTAAGGGATGTCATTACTTGTTGCTAGTGAGGTGTGACAACGGACTCAGATTTAAATTGTATCTGTACTGTTTAAAATATACTTATTGCAGCCTGACTGCATTTTCAGTAGACTTGCAGAGCATATTATTAGTCATTCTTTGCGGGGAACGGGATTTTTGGTTGGCTTCAAAGAAGCACCTAAGCCTTCTCACCCCTCTCCTTTGAAAATTTAAAAAAAAACAACCCAATTTCTTTTAAAGACCGAGACATGTCTACATCGGAGGAAGAGAAATAATACATGTTAAAATTAAACTGGAGAGAATAAAAAGGTCTAACATCTCTGAAGTCGAGATGTTCGCCACCCCCCATTCAAGTGATCAAAAATATTAATTTGGGATCAAATTTACATGATCGTGAACACCGGCAAAGATAAGCGTCACACTTCTCGCTCCACATCTGGCCAGAGCGCGACGCGAGCGGCGTGTGTCAAAAAGCTTTTACGCAACACGAATGATGGTCATGCCTATGCGAACGACACCCTGGCTGAGTGTTGTGCAATAGCGCAGGTAAGGCTCGTAAGTGTCAATCACTGCCTAAGCTGATGAAAGGATAAAGTGTGGCTGACAGGGGGCGGGGCTTACTTAATCTTGATTCGTTGATGCTTGCGCGGGTTAAATGACCAGCGGCTAGGATACCCGCTCTGATTCGTCCATGTGTGCGCCGAAGGGTCAACTGCCTGACAGAAGGCTATGGGGAGGTAGTGTCAATCACTTCTCACGTAACGTAAGGGGGGTAATCAGGGCCATCGGTACGAGCTTCTTTGTAGCTCTCAGGTTTTCAGCTGATGGGCAAAGGTAAACAAGCACTGAGACATAGTACGATAGTAACAATTTGCAGCATTCCTGTCAAAAACAGCGTGTATATTAAGGAGATCTGGCTCCAAGTCGTCTCGTTTAAGCGGGTTGCCGTCCCGCTCACATGTATAGATTTAAATAGCAAAAATTCCGTTCCCCAGGCATTCGTCTCACTTAAGCGGGCGTCCCGCTCACGCGTGTCTCGCTTAAGCGGGTTCCACTTGTATGTTGTAATAAAACGAAGAGATAAAGCCTGACACCGGCGTATTCTGGCTTGCACGTGACGGTTACATTAACATTCTTCAATCCTCACATATGATTCATTAAAAACTCAAAACATTTTGCGATCTGGGGTCTGTGTTCAAATTCCACAGCCATCCTATTCAGTACTGTCCCATACCACCTCCTCCCGACCAAACGCAGATAAGGTCGCCCCTCTCATCCCTCTCCCTTACACCGCGGGCGGCCCGACACGACACAACATGACACCCTTCATCCCGCCCCCCACCCCCCTCCCACCAGCGACTGGGCGGTGCAAAGGTGAGGCCTGATCCTAGTATCCTACGGCTGTCCCCTTCACCGCTTCCCCCACCAATTTTTTTCTTAGGGGTCGGCGCTAGATTATTACGCCCCACTACTAGCTCCTTTTCATCTCAAATTCAAGCAAACACACAGCTGAAAAATGATCGCTGATTACCGATGCGATCGCAGGTTGCGCCTGTCTCGATTGTTTACATAATCATCACATGATGATGTTCACGCAGTGAATAACGGAGGATCAGTGGTACCAGGAAACAGGACAGTTTATTATAACCAATTGTACATTAAAATACAAAAAATGGTACACCACAGACACTAGTGACTGGATATAAACTGACGACAATGATAACAATAAGAGTGTACAACAATATCAATAAATCTCGTGGAAATAATATTCAGACAATAATTAGGTAAAGTGGAACAGACACATCACAAAGTTAGTCATACTTTCATTGTATCAAATACATACATGGCAAATTGATTAATTTTACATTTCCAATCGATTCATCAGCCAATCTACCGACCAGCCTATCAAATAGTGAAACATTCAGACAAACCATTATTTATCCAATAAATCAAACAAACTACCAATCAACTGTTCAATCAGTCAACCGATCAACAATCGATCGTACAATCAATCAATCAATCGACCCACCAACCAATCAGTCGATAGTCAAACTTACGAATTAATCAAACAATCAACTGACTAATCAGTTTACGATCAAATAATTCAAACAATATATTATGCCAATCAAGCAACTATCAGTGAATCAATCAATCACTCAGTCGAGGAATCATGAAATCAAACAGTGAATCAGTCTCTCCAGACAATAATAATAATAATAAGATCTTTCAAACAATCAACATATCTATCGATCAATGTCATTTAACCAACCGCTCATTCAGCCGATCAAATGACAAATTGATCTATCAACCATTGAATCAATCATTCAGGTACCAGCCGGTCCACTGACATATCAATCGGTCAACCTCTAAGCAGTCAATCAATCAAGGAGTCAATCATTCAGCCATCCAACTACTCACTCGGTCAGTCTTTTTTTCTTTTTTTTTTTTTAACTCAACTTTATTTGTCTGTTAAGTATAACATACAAATACAATACATTTCTCATGACACTGAATACAACCATAACAAATCATATAATGATGATCAGTATTATGTGAACGAACAAAGTGATGATGTTGCACTGGTAAGATGATGATGCTGAGGACAACAGTGATACACGTGATGAAAATCACACGAGGAAAAAAAGCTTCTAACATTCTGTAGTAAAATCTGACAAAATTTAACAAAAAATAGAATAAACAGGCCCTTAATAATTCCAATTATAATGCCTTTGCATGTCTTTTCAAATTTCTCATTGCAAATTTTCTCATTTCAGTGCCAAAGAAGTTATTGGTTTTTTTTTTTAATCAGTAATTATTTCTGGTGAGGTACACATTACGCATCATATCTAATAAACTAATCCATGACATCCTCTCATATTTTAAAGGAAAAAAAATGTCACCAGCTTAGGCACTGACACTGACACATAATGTTACTCACTGGGATAGCAAATGAAAAAAACTGCCTCGTGGTCTCATATGACTTGAAGTTGGGGTGGGGAAGGCAGTCTCTAGAAAGCATTTTATCACAACAATTTATAGATACAAAATGTGTAGCCAGTGGCCTGTTGTACTTCATGACCTTGGAGTAAAAATAGGGTGATAGTAATCTGTTATTCGTATTTTCTGTGTGTGGGGTGGAGTGGGGGTGAGAGGAAGAAAAGAAAAAGAAAAAAAAACGAAAAAAAAAAAAGGGGGGGGGGATAAAATTCACCCCAAAATAGAGTTACTATACTTTTACCAGAAAAGCACAGTGCGTAATTTCTAGGTAATAATTATCAAATCCTTTAAATAAAGCACGTATCGTGACAAATGGCATATAAACTCTGTAATCAACACTCAAAAGGGTCAAATTTTTTATCTTCATTCTTATTTCATTATTTGCGGCGGGAAGCAAAATATCTCAATATAGACTACGTCAGAGATAGGAATAAGGTTATGTAGGTATAGAACCTTGGTGGAGCAAAACTGAACACGCGATATATTCATGTGTATTGTGCACTTTAATAAACTAGTGAATATAATCACCTTTTTTATTTGAGGACCTAAAGAACATATGAAATTTACGGAATGTTTGGGTGAAGAGAGAAAAAGTAGAAGCATTGTAAGGATACAAAAAGACTGTGTGGAGGAGGAGTTGAGAATCACGGCAAACAAAAAGGCTAAATTTTGATATGCAGACTAAGTAACTAGACGGACATCGAAGAGATTACGGCAGGGAAATATACATTACTTGACAGAAAGAAAGAAAGAAAGAAAGAAAGAAAGAAAGAGAGAAAGAAAGAATGAAAGAAAGAGAAAGAAAGAAAGAAAAAAAAAGAAAGAAAGAAGTGTCCAGGATGATTGTGCCTTTAAAATGTATAGAGAATGTAACCATTCATGATGTTTACAAAGACATTCAAGTACTATTTCTACGGTATCTCGGCTTCAGCAATCTCCCTACAAGTCTCAGAATATAGTTCACACAGATAGCAGCCAGAGCTGAATCATTTAATATATCATCAGGATCAACAGGTTCAAAAAAGTTCAAGTGTCTCAGTCTCATTAACTCGTAAGGTCTGCAGGCAGCATCCGTTACAAACCAGCGGTGCAGCTGGAATTTGTCGAGGTCACATTCAACAACTAAATCATCAGTCTGAACAATCAGGCTCTTTTTCCCTTCAAAATTGTCCTTGATGACCCTATTGAAATTCTGATTTCGGTCCTCATTTAGTAATCCTTCTTTGACTGCAGAATCGAGGTCGAAAACATAGCTTCGAAGTTTATCAGTGTCGTGAATGGCTCTGAAAGTTTGAAAATCTGGATAACTTTTCCTAGCAGACATTTCACTAGTTGC
>JAWQUT010000126.1:1668393-1682274 GCA_033807755.1 Ellobium chinense
TCTCATTAACTCGTAAGGTCTGCAGGCAGCATCCGTTACAAACCAGCGGTGCAGTTGGAATTTGTCGAGGTCACATTCAACAACTAAATCGTCAGTCTGAACAATCAGGCTCTTTTTCCCTTCAAAATTGTCCTTAATGACCCTACTGAAACTCTGATTTTGGTCCTCATTTAGTAATCTTTCTTTGACTGCAGAATCGAGGTCGAAAACATAGCTTCGAAGTTTATCAGTGTCGTGAATGGCTCTGAAAGTTTGAAAATCTGGATAACTTTTCCTAGCAGACATTTCACTAGTTGCTGTAGTATTTCTTTCACTTAAGGAGGGGTGTGGTTGTTGTCCGTGCCCTGGTTCCTGTTGTTGTTTTTGCTGCTGCTGCTTTTCAGGAGGCTGGTAATGTTGCTGTTGTTGTTGTTGTTGTTGATGATGTTGCTGCTGTGTGATATTTCTTTCACAGGGTGTTTCTGGTTGGGATAAATCTGTTACCTCAGCAGCAAATCCGCTATCTTCTAACACAGGAGTTACCCTGTCAGTGTTTTCATAATCAGGTGTGTTGTTTACTTCATCAGCTGACTGTTCTTTGTTATTGTCTCCCTGCTGTGTTGATGTGTCAGTAGTACTCACCATGCAAGGAAGGTTTTGTGAGCGAGTGAACGAATCGTTTGTGTTAACGAGAGGGGACGGCCAGTTTAGTGCACTGTTAATAGTACGGGGGTCCTTCATCGCTGAACTTGAAGAATTTTCACGTGGTCGGCGTGTAAAAAAAGGTGTAGATCTGTTAGATGGTGAGGCTGACCCTTGAGAGATATTATTTTTCCATAATGATAGATTCCTGTAAAGTTCTGCGTCCTTACGTATATGAGTAGGGGACTTACGGTTCCATGTGCCGCTAGAGTGCGGTGTGCGCACAGAGCCCTGCTCCTCACTGCTCTCTGCTAGGGGGGAGGCCAAACCTTGGTCCGCCATTACACCGCCGAACCGTTGCACAATGGTCGTGGCCATCGGGTTCCCGGCTATTTTATAAGATGACAGGCCGCTAGACTGTAGTAAGGTGTTCAACGTCGTCTCTACAGCTGTTGGTAGTCCTACAACTCGCATCGTGAACTAAAACCTCGTGTAATCCAGCAAAGCAAACACCTATCACCTGGAGCTAGGAAACACGACCGTGTCCTCACTCGGTCAGTCAAATTGGGAAACAAAACATTATCCTGTCATCCCATACAAATTTTAAAAAAAAAAAACCTCCAAACCACCAAATCATTTAGCCACTATCAATTAATCACTAAGCCATAGATAAATCACTCTGTTGGTATCTCGGGCGATCAGGTCAGATGTGTCTGGAAATATCTGAGAAGCCTTATTATATTGGAAATATCAGCATGACTGCATTACTTGTTTAATCAGTGTGGCTAACTTTCACAGTCTGAGCGGGTTTCTTGTGTGAAAGAGTTGCTGCATTTTAAATATATGTGGTTTCGTATAGTAGAACTTGCTTTTTGCTGCGTCTTAAATTGAGTACACTTCAACAAAGTATGGAACTCGTCTCCGATATCTTCATTACAGAAACAACACTTTCTGTCTGACCATTCTATGTTTGCCCACCTTCCGGTTTCAACTGGTAAATGATGGTTTGAGGTCCGAAATTTTGCAGATCAATGCGGTGGTTTTTTGAAGATAGGGCTCTAATTCTAGGTTTTCTTTGATTGATTTGTAAAAGACATAATTAGATCCCACCACATTACTTTTCCATTCTTGTAAAGCTACATCATCAAGTCGCTGTCTCAGGTCTGAGCTGTACAGACTTATATTTTCCTTATAAATTGAGTTCTGGTGTAGAAATAGGGCATCAAATTCAAGAATATTTTGGGTGCTGTTTTTTTAATTCAGGGTGAGACATCATTATTAACAGGATATTAACTGTAGCAATTTCAGATAGAGGGTTTTTGACTGCCGCTTTCCAGTTTGATCTTCAACCACAAATAAAGTAATCTATTATGGACATCCACTTTCAGTGGATACGCGCCAAGCTCTCCCAGGACCATATAACCAGGTGTTGAGTTCCTAAGGCTCATTATTTTCTCATAAAATATCATTTGCACTTGTTCAAGCTCTTTATACTTCTCAAACCCCCATATCTCACAGCCATATAATAAAACGGGTTTAACCAGTGCGTCAAAAAGATGCTGGCAGTTAACACTAAGATTTAATATAGAGTGTAGGACAAAACCCTCCTAGGACAAAACCCCCCTAGGACAAAACCCCATCAGACAAAACCCCCGTATGGCAGAAGCACAACAATTTTGTTAAATTAAAATGTTTATTCTTATTATTAGCAGTTTGTGAAATATTACATTCATTTTATAATAACCGAGTCATTAAAATGAGCATGACAAAAAGAACATCATACCGTATCTTTGAAATGGACCACCACGTATCTTTTTAGGACCACCTAAATGGCGATTCGCTTGCCTGGTGGTCACAATCCCATAGTTACACCAAAAGGGCCGCCTCTTTTCTTTCGTGCGGCCAATGTCTATGTGACGCCGGGTGTACCGTGATCAGATTACCCCCCTCAATTATTACCCCCCGGTAATCTGATACCGGTATCAAGCTACCCCCCGGTAATCTGATACCGGTATCAGATTACCCCGGCATGCCGAAAGAGGAAAGGGGGAAGGTNTATGAGATTACCCCCCTCCCTTTTTTCTATTTATAACATTTATTTATTACCTGAATACAATTTCAAGACAGCAACAGCACTAGCAACACCAACAACATCAGCAGCAACAAGATATGCTAATTTTTTGAGTCACTAAAAAGTATCCGTTTTGGTAGCGTTTCCATCATACAAGACCCCCCCCCCCCTTTTTCCCCTTTCTTTTTTTTTTTTACATCATCATACTTTTACCCTTTTATTCAAGTGCTACCGACTCTATAGATAACGTTGTTCGGGTTTGATTCAGCTATATCACCTTTCTCCCTCTCGTCATTTGTTTTTTTTGTTTTTTGTTTTTTTAATTTGCTTTAATCTTTATATTATCAATTAAATGTATCCACTTTTCTCATTTTTCTACATTAATTGCCATGTCTTACAAGTAATCTGCATAGACGTCTAATGAATACTGTAAGTTATCTGCAAAAAGGGCAGCATCATCTATATTAATAAAACGCTTCAGCCAAATTTGTGTCACAGATTTCTTGAGAACTACGTAACGATGCAGCTATTTCTCCCTATTTTCCGTGAGTATTTGTATTCAATCGTTTCCAGAACTCTTTGCTGTTATTTTCTATTAGATTGATTAGCTCTCTCTGTAAGTGTGCTTGGAATTCCCGCCGTAGCATTACACACGGGCGGTCAAAACCGGGGAATTTTTAATGATTATGGGGGGTAGCGCGTTTAGATTTACAACAACTTGTCTATTTATCAACCGATTTCCTTCGAACATATCTTAAATGAAAGGGGAATGAATAAGCTTTCCATTCATATAAGTATGAATATTGATAGATGTTTACATTTTGCGTACGGTCGGGTCTTCGAGGGTCAGTCGAGAAGGGTACCCTCATTCTAAATATAATTACGGAGCTGGTATCGCGTCATTTCCTTTCAAATTTTACACCCAATTAGATTAATAAATTCCCTTTTGCCCGCCGTTTGTTCGGTGTCGATCGGTTGGCGCGTTAAAAAGATACAGCTCGGTGAAGTTGAGATGATTTCCTGCTCAAAGTATTCATGCTACAAGCGCGGAACATGGAGGGTTGGTAGATGCATGTTTCTTCTTTATGTTTTTGTAACACTCATATCATATTTCATGTGTTAGTTGTGCGGTAAATCATGTTTGAATAAGACGGGGGTACGCTTTCTGCAGAAAGACTCGGCACTCGGAAAAAAACGCCCTAAGGGGCTTCCCCATTGCCCTCGCTCATCGCGATCACGTGACAGCAGTCGCGCGCCGCCATTGGTCGGCCCTCACACAGTTTATGTGCCTCGGGGGGGGNGGGGGGGGGGGGGGGTCAAGGCTAGCGGCAAGTGAGATTGAAACAAGACTAGCTGTAGGCTATAAAGATGATTAAATAGACTGGTTTCGCTCAGCGCAGGGCCGTATTGCTAGTAAAAGTGAAACAGGCATATCTGTAAGCATTATACATAATGAAATACTCTGGTTTTGTTATTCCCTTCTTATTTAAACTGCATCAGAATGCCACAATCATTAAAAGTTTTATAAGCATTACTAGTTTAGACTTCAAAAACATGAGCTATAAATATTGAAAAAGCAGAGCAAGTTGTGGCTTGCTTTCTCATTGCCTGTATAGACTTTCTGTTTATCCCCATGCAATAAAGAAAGAAAGTTACTAGAACAATAGATGTTGGAGTCATCTAAAACCGCAAGTTGACAATAATATGATCTAGCCTCCTACTTTTAGCTTTCCATTATAATGAATTATGAACCAGTGTCCATTCCTTTTATATATTGTCACATTGCTTATGGCATAGCGATGCAACATCCAGCCCCACCCCCTCCCTTTTTTTAGCAAAGATGAGACAATATTAAACAGTGATGAATTCTTCTCCCTTCACTTCACTGACTTGTTTATTGCTTTTTTTTTTCTGTGCCAAAGTGAAAGTAAGAAATCAGACTGTGTATGATCTGTATAGCAGCAATGCAAAATACTAGTGCATATGCCCCTGCCATGCTCTTATGTCACAAGCTGAAAATAAATCCAACCTCAAAAATTGTAGCAGCTCTGCGAATGAAAATGAACATTATGAGCACGCCAAACGCCTAAGAGGAGAGAAGCTCAACACTTTCCTAGAAAAAAAAATTTTGAAATGCCCATGTCCAAAACGGATACTACTATTGTCCAGCCAGAAAATCTGGAAATACAAAGTCGTGAGGGAGATTCAATTCCAGTAGAGAGAGAGCTTCCCAATCCGCTTCCAGCTCATGCTGAAAAACTTGCCTTGATTGAACCCTTATCCCCCCCCCCCCCCCCCCCCCCCNCCCCAAACTGATCATCCCCAGCTGTCCCATGCAAGATGAAATTCGAATGCTACTTTACAGATTACCTGTTGAATGCTAAAAAGAAGACCCTTTCAGATATATAGAGAAACAGATCGTCCGTTCAAAGAAAGAGCTTATTAATGAGAATGGTCTGAAGATATACTTATCTAAGAAGTATGTAGAACAGAGAGAGACAAGCCTGAAACTGACAATAAGGAAACTGAGGACAGAAAACAACGCTCTGAAACGGAAACTCTGCAAAATACAACTGGACATAAAACTTCTTGAGAAAGAAAATAAGAATACAGTAAATAAACTGAAGAGGCAGTTAAAACTTGCGAAGATGGCTGAATGTTTTTGTAAGAGCAAGGAGACACCTCAGCACAAATTAAGAAGAAAAAGGAAATCACAGGACTGAAGGAAAAGCTGAAGGCAGCTGAGGAGGCATTTTTAACAACAGATATTGAGACACCACGATTTGTAACAAAACAAACTTGAGACTTTGCATCTTTGATCTTCTGTTTCTGGATATCTCCTCACAAAACGTGCCCTTGGTGATTAAGTCAGTACTAGAAAACATGTGTAATACAAGTGTGCCTCAGAAAGGTCTCCCATCACGGGAAACAGGCATACCTGTAAGCATTATGCATAATAAAATACTCTGGTTTCGTTACTCCCTTCTTATTTAAACTGCATCAGAATGCCACAATCATTTTATAAGCAGTACTAGTTTAGACTTCAAAAAATGAGCTATAAATATTGAAAAAGCAGAGCAAGGAGTTATGATTGACGTTATGGCTTGCTTTCTCATTGCCTGTTTGGACTTTCTGATTATCTCCATGCAATAAAGAAAGAAAGTTATTGCGTATTGCTGATGAGGGTCACTACCTTGTGAAAGTCTTCTTTACAAATGAAATTAAACAAGCAAAAAGTCTGGGAATAAAGGAGGATGGAACACAGAGGAAGAAAGTTAGTTTTGGATACAAGCCTGATTCTGAATTCTGGTGATGTTCTTCCCCTTGGCTTCAAACGAACAGCACGTGAAACAGCTGCTGCTATCACTGCAAACACAGTGGAAGAATTAGAGAATGCCATTCATAAAGATGCCTTTGGGGAATCTGATGTTTTTAAGCCAATACTGCCTCATGACAAACAGGGCGGCAAATGAAAAGAAGTCAAACGAAGAAATTGTCTCATTCATCCAAGATGAACTCCAACAGCTTGGGCTTCCTGCAAACGTCATGCACTCAATGCATTGCATGATCCATGTACTCCTTGCATTTCATCGCTATGGAGTTATGGAGGTTGACACATTGCGATAACGCCTAATTGAAGATGGTGGCAAACTTGGACGAGATGGGACCTCTGCAAACTTTTCCTTTAAGTCAGAGAATGTAGTCTGTTGTGTGGTGCCGATAGCATCTGTACTTTTAGGACCTAATGGGGATGAAAGAAACGTCATCCAGAACATCTGGAAAGCTGACTGCCAAAGGAAGAAACGAAAGTCATTAACTGGAGACTATCGAGATAACAGATTTAATAGCCTGTTTGAGGGATCTGCTCAGGCTCTGCATCACTGGGAGGACATCCTTGAGCTGGAATTTTTATTAGAAAACTGAGGGAATCTCAAGGTCAGAAGCCTCTTTTCACGCCCTAAGGACAGTAGGATCTTGTGCAGGCCTATAGTGTGATATTTTGCACCATCACAGAACCTTTCTGGCGTTTAAACTGATGCGAAATTTGACAAAAGCGTGTCAACATCCCGAGATTCTACTGGATGACAATTTTGAGCCCTTTCCTGAAGTTTATATAAATGTGAGCGGGAGGGGTAAGGAGGATCCCGCAGGGAAGAAACAAGAACAACACAATCACCACAATAAAGAATGTATCAAATCGTGTAGATGGTGATGATGGTCGGGTGTAGGTTCGTCTAGTTGGGGTGATGATGGTGGTAAATGTCCCTATATTAATATTATTAGGGTATGAGGCTTGGGAAAGGAGTCAAGCACCCCAGTCTCAGTAACACTAAAAACAGAAGTTCACTCCAGCAAGAAACTGAGAAACACGTCCGTTTCACACATTCACGGTACACAATCTGAAATTTATTACTATTAATTTTTCTTTCCAGTGCAAAACAAACGTGCAAACCAAACCAACCGTGCAGACCAAACGGTGCCAATGCGGTCCGTACTCTGCAAATATAAAATCATGATACACATAAAAATCAAGTCTAAACTACAGTCATAATTTCAAGTTTCCCGAAAAGTATCATAACAAATCATAATATACCACCTCTTATAAAAGCAAGTAGGCTTACTATACTCAACATCAGTCTACTACTTGAGTCATTACAAGGATGTTAAGTTCAACAAAAAGACTCTTATGCTGTTACAGTCATCGAAACCAATGAAACATTTTTCAGACAATATCTCTACTAGGACTTTAGCAGTTATAAAATCCTAACCAATTTAAAAACAGGCAAGCACACAAACAAACAAACAAACAAACAAGACGATACTAAGCCTTTTTCTCAAGTATAACTTGTCAAGGTGTGGCGGACGACGGGTGTTCCAGCTCTCAGGAGAGCGGCTTCCTCATCGCTAGCTGGCCACGCACTGCCCCAGTCCTAGAGGTTGGCCACCCCTCCAAGACCGGGAATGCGTAACCACTAACAATTTTAAAATTAAAGCCAATCAAACCAAAGAACCGAACACCCCACGCTAGCCGCGCCATGACGCAATGACCATGAGTCCGAGATGGTCAAACGAAACACAGGCCATGTGTACTGGCCTCGTTACGCAGGTCTTACATGGCTCGTATACGTCTGGAGCAAACGGAGTAAAGGGGTAGGGGGACACATTCCCCACCCTTCGATCATACATTGCTAGTCATAATATGAATATAACAAAATGACCCTGTAGTGCTCTCAGGCGTTTTCGTACATAGACACATGGTGGTAACCATGTGCGTAACCGTGACCTGCTCCCTTAAAGTTATCCTCAAACTCTATGAGTGGCCTAGCCCGCTCACATAAATAAGGATCACCCTTTGTATTACTCCACTTTTGTACCTTGTCAAAATCATACTACTTCAAACCATGAGCAGGTTGATGGATGGGTTTGCAAAGTGTGTCTCCAATCAGCTGATAGACTTCCTCCTTGGTGGCATCTACTCAGCCCCTCCAGCCTTGGAAGAAATCACTCGCACCACCGGCAGCGGCACAGACAACTTGACTTCCGAGCGCCATTTTGGCAGTTTAGATGCCAGTCAGTGCAGACGTCGTCATGCTACTCTACATTTCCATACAACAAATTTGATGCTAAAGAGCTGTGGAAGAGCAGTCGCAGATTGGCTCTCCAGCCTGCCAACTAGTCAGTGCATAGCCCTTTGGCATAAAGCGAAGGAAGGAGGCAGATGGCTGAGGGCAAAACATCATCTCGCTGAAGAGAAACAGAAACTCATGGAAGAAGCGAATCTGGAGGAAAAAGAAAACAAAAACCATACAAAGAGCAGAAAGTCAAAGGGCAATGCAGCAGTCATCATCAGCAATGCCTTTCACCCCCAGCAGGGTATAGGCCACGTACACGCGAATTCCATCTTTCCCTGTCTTGGGCCATCTTTCCAAGCTCGTTCCAAGTGAGCTTCATTTCTCGCATGACCCTTTCCGTGCATCGTTTCCATGTCTCCCATGGCCTACCCCTGCCTCGTGTTCTTTGTGGGTTCCATTGCAGTGATTGCCTGGTGATGTTTCCACTAGGTTTTCTGAGGGTGTGTCCAATCCAGCGCCATTTACGGAGTCCAATTTCGACCTCTTTCCTTTTGTCCTGTTCTTGCCCATAGTTCTTCGTTTCGTATCTTGTCTTGCCACTTCGTTTTTAGAATACTCCTCAAGCATCTGTTGATGAATGTCTGGACTTTGTTCATTACTGTCTTTGTTGTCTTCCAGGTTTCACAGCCATAGAGGAGCACTGATTTGACATTTAAATTGAAAAGCCGGATCTTGGTACGCAGTGAGATGTTGCTTGCCTTCCAGACCTTTGATAGTTGATTAAATGCATTCCTTGCTTTGACAGTCCTTGCTTTTACATCCGCTTCCGTACCACCTTTTTTGTCAATGATACTTCCCAGGTAGGTAAATGAGTCAACTTCTTCTAGGGATGTGTTTTCTACCGTGACAGCAGAGCTTGAGACTGTGCCTAGTTTTAACACTTTAAATTTCCCAGGATGTATACGTAAGCCGATGCTCTTTGATAGACTGTTGAGTTCCTCGGTCTTTTCTTGCATCTGAGAGAGTGTGTGTGACAGCAGTGCAAGATCATCTGCGAAGTCCAAGTCGTCCAGCTGTTGCCAAGGTGTCCACTGTATTCCATTTCGTGTGCCTTTTGTGGCTTCCTTCATGACCCAGTCGATTGCCAAGATGAAGAGGAAAGGTAAAAGCAGGCATACTTGTCGCACCCCTGTTTGTACCTGGAATGGTTCTGAGAGCTGTCCTTCATGAAAGACTTGGCAGCTTGTTCCATCGTAGGTGGCCTTCACAAGCTTGACGAGTTTGTCAGGTATTCCGTAGTGTCTCATGAGTTTCCACAGAGTTTCCCTGTCAACGCTGTCGAATGCCTTTTCAAAGTCGATGAAGTTGCCTAAAAGGGGTGATTTCCATTCCAGAGACTGCTCAACAATGATGCGCAGGGTAGCTATCTGGTCAACACAAGATCGGTTCTTGCGAAATCCTGCTTGGTTTCCTCAGAGCTTGTCGTCTGCTGCCAGTTTGATTCTCTCCAAGAGTATTCTGTTAAAGATCTTCCCTGGTATGGACAGGAGTGATATGCCTCGGTAGTTGTTACAGTTGCTGAGGTCTCCCTTCTTTGGTATCTTGATCAGGTGTCCTTCCTTCCATTCTGTGGGTATTTTCTCTTCCTGCCAAACCCTTTCAAATAGGGCATTCAGCATTTCCACTGATGTCTCCATATCCGCTTTAAGGGCTTCCAGTGGTATATGGTCTGGACCTGCAGCCTTGTGTGACTTCAGGGATTTTATAGCTGCCGCTATTTCCTCTCTCGTGGGTGGTTCTTTATTTATTGGGAGATCCTTTCTGGCTGGAAGAATTTCTGGCTGATTGTCTGGCGGTGGTCTGTTCAGGAGTTTGTCAAAGTGTTCCCGCCATCGGTTGAGTTGTCCTGCTGAGTCAGAGATGGTGTTTCCTTCCTTGTCCTTCACTGGTAGGGTGGGCTTGCTAAATTTCCCTGAAAGAGTTTTGGTTGTCTGGTAAACAATTCTCAAGTGTCCATCTGCTGCTGCCTTCTCTGCTTTTTCTGCCAGGCCATCCAGGTAGATATTCTTGTCCTTCTTGATGGAGTTCTTTACCTCTCGGTTCGCTCTGGAGTATTCTCCTTGTGCAGTGAGTTTCTCAGTTCTGGTACGGCAGTCGTTGACTTTCGCTTTCAGCTCTCTTCTTTTCTTGATCTTGTCTAGGGAGTCCTGTGAGATCCATTCCTTCCTGGTGTTGTCCTTTGGTCCGAGGGTACTTTGGCAAGTTGCATTTACCGCCTCCTTTATCTTGTCCCAGTGATCATTTACCTCACATTTTTCCAGATCTTGGAGGGCTTGAAATCTGTTCTTCAGTTCCAGTTTGAATTCTTTCTTCTTAACAGGGTCCTTCAGAACACTGACTTGGTACTTTTGGCGACTTCCGGTTGTGGCTTGTGCATACCTTCTCAGTTTCAGCCTCATCTTTCCAAGGATCAGATGGTGGTCCGACCCGACATCTGCTCCTCGCAAAGCTCTGACGTCATCCAGTGAGCGTCTAAACTTTCGAGAAATGCAGAAGTGGTCTATCTGGTTCTCCGTCCTTCCATCTGGGGAGACCCAAGTTGCTTTGTGGATCCTCTTGTGTGGGAAGATTGTTCCTCCGATGACTAGGCTGTTGAATGCACAGAAGTTCTGAAACTTTTCCCCGTTGTCGTTTGCTTCTCCTAGTCCTTGTCTACCCATGATTTCCTCGTAGTGACTGTTATCAGAGCCTACCTTGGCATTCATGTCTCCCATGACAATGTTGATGTCCTTACTTGGAAGCTTGTTTATCACTCTCTGGAGGCGGTTGTAGAAGTTGTCTCTCTTCAGCATCGTTGGTTGGGGCGTATACTTGTATGATGTTCATGTTTATGACCTTCTTACCTTCCTTTTGCTTACTTCTTTCTTTGTTCCGAATGAGGCCATGATGATTCTTGGACCATGTGCTTCCCAACCTCTGAATGTTTTCTGTGTTGCCTTGTTTATGAACATTCCTACTCCTTCTCTATGAGCTCCATCTCTGTCACTTCCAGAATAGATAAAAAGTTCTTTTTCTTTCATTCGTTTCTGTCCAGACTGGTTCAAGTCGGTCTCGCTGATTCCTAGTATGTTTAGACGGTACCTGTGCATCTCTTGAAGAACCTGTGCAGTTTTTCAAGTCTCATACAAGGTCCTAACGTTCCACGATCCAATCCGGAGAGACTTGGATGATGGTGGAGGCGTCCGCCTAACAGCTTCCTTTCGGATTTGACCGTTACGCATCATGAGCTCTCCATTTGGAGAAATTCCACTATCAGCCAAGCAGAGATTCAGGTTTTCGTTTGTATGTGTTTCTGTAACGTGTTTTGTTTTAAGGGAGGGGTTGTTAGCCCCGTGACCCAACCCCCAACCTGGAGGACCAGGTGACTCTGTGTCGGGAGTCACTATGTGTTTTTTTCGCCATTTAGTCGCCTCGTACGACACGCTAGCACCACGTCATTCCTATTCTTCGCGAAGCCGGGAACTGAACGGCTGAATGCAGCAGTAGAAGATGACATCATTTCGCCAGCAGAGGAAAAACTTCAGCAAGGTTCATGAGTGGCTGTAGCCTATGAAAATGGTTGGCTTCTAGGCACTATAACCAGGAAAGAACCTTCAGTTGCCAAAATCACGTTCATGGAAGAGAGGCTCAATGAAGGAATCTATAAGTGGGCAAACAAAGATGACATAGACCCCACTGAAGTAAAATACATCTTCAGACTATTAGAGAATGCACCAGAACCGACAGCAGGAGGGCGTCTTTTCCGTCTGGACATAGAGAACTACAGACAACTTCAGCATCAGTATTCAGTGTACAAAAGTAAATTCTTTTAAAGGTGAGGACTCTCTCTTCAGTATTTGCATTAATGTCAAGGGCTCCTAAAGGTGTTAAAATAAATAACTCATAAGTAATATATCAGTTTTGCTTAAAAAAGGTAAGCCAATGACAAACCGGAATCTGCAATTTACCACCCGTAGCAGATACAAGAACCACACCCGCTCAGACTGTGCACTTTAGTTGACTCGACAGTATGCCAGAATGGCACTTTGGCTCATACTTTCTATTACCTGGCCACTCATGGCTTGAAACAAAATGGCCGCCCAAATTATCCCAATATATGCTGTTTTTTTGGTCAATATGGACATCCTGTAATACTTATTATGTTGAATGCAACATAAATCAATGCTAGACATCCTTTTGTTTGCAAATACTTATGTTTCCTTCAGTTTTTATCCGTTTCCTAATGGCAAATAAGACCACAGCGACAACCATCGTTTCCCGAAAACCCTTCGAAAACAGGCTAGTATAGTCCTCGAAGTTTTTCTAACAAAACTAATTGGATCAGGGGTTTTTCTAAGATAGTGTTAATCATGTTTTCGCGCTGGCTTGGCGTTTACATCTAATCAAGGGCAGGGGTTTGTTTTCAAAGTAGACAGGGTCTACAGTGCTGTTCCATGAGGAAGTACGGAAGTGAGGGAAGATAATCACATACGGTTCATTCTTTCACAAAGACGAAATGCTGGAAGATGTAGTGTAGGCCTAATGCAATATCATCCTCAATTTAAATCAAGGTGATAAACGGTTAGATCGGTTCGTGTATTATTGTCAGTGTGTGTGCACTTGGGAAAAGGGTCCACAAGTAGACATTTTGACATATAAATTATTGCATTTCTTCACACAGGGACCCTGTCCTTGAGACTCTGTTGTATTCAAATTCTCTACTGACCATATTTCGGGGGGGAAAAAAAGCTATGTACCGGTATCTGAGATATTTAAAACATTTTTAAAATCGAGTCTCAAGGAAAGGTCCCGCGGTGAAGAAATTCAAACAACTAAAGTATAAAAGTCAGAATGTGCACTTATGGACCCTTTTCTTAGGTACGCACAAATCATTAGGCCTATGGTTGGAGAAGACCTTGAAGACAGAGGAGCAGGTTTGTGACAGAAATGCGCGTGCGCTTCCTTTATGTTGCTGAAAGGCAGGCACAATGCCCATCTCAAACTGAACGTTTGATCTGACAGAATAAGGTATCTGCAAAACTATTCAGGCACAATGCCCATCTCAAACTGAACGTTTGATCTGACAGAATAAGGTATCTGCAAAACTATTACATTATATTTTTCTTAATGGCAAAAGCATTTAGACAGAACCATACATGACAAAGCTTTCAATTGTAAATTTCTATCTTTTATTATACGGTTTCAGTTCATTTCTTACAGGCACTAGGCCAAAAGCTTTCAATTTACAATAGCACATTATACATAAGGAGATATAAGGCATGCATCTTCATTCATGTCCTCCCGTTCTTCCATCAGCATCCTTTATTTACACTCATTCATGCCACTCTATCTCTTTCGCCTTGCTCTGCCCCTCACCTACACATTCTCTCTCCCGCTTTCAAGCTCACATGCGCCCATCCTCCCTAACAAACTCCAATCCTCACGCTTCCGACACAAATCACCAACTCCTTCCTCCCCCCCCCAAAAAAATCACCCGATCCCACAATAACACATTTTTGGACCTATGTTTTTTGTTGACCTTTTCTCTACGGATTTCATGGACAGGTAACATTTGTA